>RWGZ01000938.1:248129-349222 GCA_009725065.1 Utricularia reniformis
TACAAGGTAGAGCTTCGCTCTCTCGAGGACGTAAGCCCACACCTTGTGGGTCCAACCTCGTACATCGCTCGTGTCCCCACAACAATATAATTTACGAATTAATCATAAATTGAATGATCTAAAAATAAATATCCAAAACATTTTTAGACTATATCACACCTCATCCCAGCATAGCGGTGTATGACACTTCCTCCCGTACAATGCCTCATATGGGGTCATGCCAATGCTGCTCTGAAGACTATTATTGTACGCAAATTCCACTAGCAGTAGGAAATCCTCCCAACCTCCCTTAAACTCCAACACACATGCCTGTAACATATCCTCCATAATCTGGTTGGTTCTCTCGGTCTGACCATCCGTCTGTGGGTGATAGGTTGTGCTCATGCATTACTGAGTTCCGAGCGATTTCTGTAAACGTTGCCAAAATCTAGACGTGAATCTCGGGTCTCTGTCTGAAACGATGTTTACTGGAACTCCATGTAATTTGACTATGTTATCCACATATATTCTGGCTAGCCTGTCCACTCCGTACGTTGTCTTGACTGCTAAGAAGTGAGCCGCCTTCGTAAGACGGTCCACATCCACCCATATCGCGTCGTTCTTCCGTGTGCTCTTGGGTAGTCCTACCACAAAGTCCATGCCGATGCTATCCCATTTCCACTCTGGGATCTCTAAGGGTTGTAGCTCGCCTCTCGGGCGTTGGTGTTCGGCCTTAACTCGTTGGCATTTTTCGCATTTCGCCACAAAGTTTGCAATCTCGTTTTTCATTCCATTCCACCACCAGTGCGTCTTTAGGTCCCGATACATCTTAGTACTTCCTTGATGAACTGAGAAAGCTGAATTGTGTGCTTCAGCCATAATCTTCTTCCTTAGCTCTGGCCGTTTTGGTAACCATACATGTCCATTCATTCGGATTAGCCCATCGCTTCCTTTGCTTATTTCTGATTTATCAGTTATGTTTCCCTCTTATCGCGTTATGGGTTTCTTGGGGTCTGATATCTATGCTTCTAGTACCTCCTCCAGTATCCCTTGCTTCGGGGTAACCGTCTATAACATGACTGTGGTCGACTCAACCACCTCCAGTTGTAGGTTCTACATTTCCCTTAGCAACGTGTTGGCTAGCACGCCATGAGTCTTCCTGCTCAGTGCGTTGGCTACCTGGTTTGTCTTTCCGGGGTGGTACTGAATGTCCAGATCGTAATCCTTTATCAGTTCCAACCATCTCTGTTGTCTCATGTTAAGCTCCCTCGGAGTGAATAGGTACTTCAAACTCTTGTGGTCGATGAATATCTAACACTTCACACCGTACAGGTAATGTCTCCAAATCTTGAGTGCGAATACTACCGCGGCTAATTATAAATCGTGTGTCGGATAGTTCAACTCGTGTATCTTCAATTGACGGGATGCATATGCTATAACTTTCCCTCCCTGCATCTGTACACACCCGAGTCCTTCCTTCGATGCGTGGTTGTGTACCGTGAAGTCCTGTCCTGGTGTGGGTAATACTAGTATTGGTGCAGATGTCAATTTCGTTTTGAGACATTCGAAACTCTCTTCACATTTCTCATCCCACGTATACCTCGTTTCCTTTGGGTCAGATTTGTCAACGGTTTAGCAATCTTTGCGAACCCCTCGATGAACTTTCGATAATAACCGGCCAATCCTAAGAAGCTCCTTACTTCCCGAGCATTTGTCGGTCTGGGCCAATTCGTCACTGTCTCTATCTTTGTTGGGTATACCGTCACCCCTCCTGCTTATTTCACGTGGCCTAGAAAAGCTATGTTGTCCATCCAGAATTCACACTTGTTGTATTTGGCATACAACTTCTCTTGTCGGAGAGTCTTTAATACTATTCTGAGATGTTGCTCGTGTTCCTTCTGGTTGCGAGAGTAAACTAGGATGTCGTCAATGAACACTACCACGAACTTGTCTAGGTACTGAAGAAATACCCGATTCATCAAATCAATGAAAATTGCTGGGGCATTAGTCAATCCAAACGGTACTACCGTGCATTCGTAATGGTCGTACCTCATTCAAATTGATGTCTTCGGTATGTATCCTTCTCTTACTCGGACTTGATGATACCCTGACCTCAAGTCTAGCTTTGAGAACACCTTCGCGCCTTGTAACTGATGAAACAAGTCGTCGATCCTAGCCAACGCATACTTGTTCTTTATCGTGACCTTGTTTAACTCCCGGTAGTCGTAACACAGTCTCAACTCGCCGCTTTTCTTTCTAAGAAATAACACTAGTGCTCCCAAAGGGGAGTTGTCTGGCCTGAGAAATCCTTTTTCCAGTAGCGACTCAATCTGTTGTTTCAGTTCCTACATTTCTCTGGGTGCCATTCGGTACGGAGCCTTGGAGATCGGTTGTGTTCTAGAGAGTAGTTCTATTTTCATTTCCACCTCTTTCTTAGGTGGTTGACCCGGTAGTTCGTCAGGAAATACATCACTGTATTCACAAATCACTGGAACAGACTTCAATGGCGTCCCTTCCTTCACTGCCGTGACGAACACTAACTAGTTCGATCGATCCTTATATTCCTCATCCTCACTCAGAATCGGTTTTCCGACCATGTCCTTTCTCCCATCCCACGGCGTACTAAAAGTGATCGTACGTTCTCGACATCTCACATGCCCATCGTATTAAGATAACCAATCCATTCCTAGTAATGCATCGAATCTCATATCCCCCAACTCAATCAAATCTGCCTATGTTCGCAGTGTGTCCACTTCCACAGTGCATCCTTTATAGATTCTATTTACCTCCATAGCTTCAGATCCCGGTGTGCGCACGTCGGCCTGATCGGGGGTCCTTGTGCCGATCCGAAACTCTCCGTAGTGATCTTTCATTTCCATTCTCGCCGTCCCTGGACTTCGTTCCACGCAGAGCTTCTGGTGCGTTCCTTATCCATTCTCCGCAATCCTCCATCTACTCAGACTGCCGCCGCAACCAAACTCGAGAATTCAAGCAACTTCACCTTTTCATTCAGCCCTCCTGTAAAGCGGTGCATCTTTTCATGTTCACTACCCATGATCTCGGGGGCGGACCTACCTAGTTGTATGAATTCTTGCATGTACTCCATTACGGGGCGGTTTCCTTGAGTCAATCTGTCGAACTCGGCCCTCTTATCTTTCTTAAGTCCCTTCGGCACGTAGTAATCCAAGAATGCATTCTTAAACTTCTCCCAAGAGATGAATCCGCAACCGGGGTCTCTGTCGCTCGTGCCTGTTCTGATGCATTGATATCCTCCTCTCGGTTTCCATGCGCTCTCGTCCTAGGCGCCATTCCTACATTAAGCTTTCGTTATATCTATGCCTACTCATGTCATCCGTTACATTCTATGCCCATCCCTTCCTATGGTCGGATGGGCATAGAATTTAACGGATGACATGAGTAGGACCGCACCGTTACCTAGACCCTTTCTATGTACTCATACGAGTTTCCTAGACTCTTCTACGCACGACCGCACCGTTGCCGGTTTAGTAACAATGTCACGCTCCGATACCATTGAAATGATCCGTCTTTCCCCTTGCACGATATTGTCCGCTTTGGACTACGATGGCCCTAATGACACCCAACTAGTCCTCACGGTTTTACTTTTTCCCTAGCTCCCACACTTCCGAGTGGGTCACCCATCCCATAATTGCTCCAGGGTGAGCACGCTTAACTTTCCAGTTCTAAAGTTCCGCTTTGCCTCTTTGCTAGGGAAAAGGTTTCGTGCAATGGGAGACGAATCATTATACTTAACATACGATCGTTCGCCATCTATAGCCGATGTTGGGATTCGCCTAAGGTGCCCTCTCTCTCGCACCCCCGAGGGTACCTCACATTTATCTCGAATGAACGAGATAAATGTTAATAAGACTCGGGGCGAGGAAGGATGGACCGTCCGACCGAACCCGGCATCGTGCCTAGTACACGATTCGCCAAAGGAAGGGCATGCCTCATGAAGGGAATGATAAGTTCCAAAGAGGAAAAGATACGTACGAAAAGGGCAGAACGGATCCGGGTGGAAAAAGGGGTAGCGCCTAAGTACCCACTCGGGGAAGGGAAGCATATGGCCCGTCGAGTCATCCAACAGCTAACGGTTGGCTTGGGCGGGACATGCACCGAGCATGTTACTCCCGGCAACAGTAAAGATAAAGTATGATGGGAATGATAAGGGTAAAAGAAGAGGGAAATAAGAAAACGGTTAAAATGAATGATTCATGTGTGTGTGTACGGTGTATTTAAGAGATGAAAAGATAATGTGTAGCGTGTGTGAAGTTTCCTTTAATACATTGTAACCGCTTTACAGATTTTGTACGTGACGCGGACGAGGTATGAGAGGGGCATGGGAAGGAGGTTGTCGGTTGTCCGGTGATATAGTCCGGTCCTTTGGAGAACACTCTAAATTATGCTGTCGAACACTGATGTTTTCGAACTACGTTTTAAGATTACATTCGAATGTTTCCATTTTATTTAGCACGTTTTAACAAAACAGCTAGGCCCAAATTAGGGTCGTTACAAATGGTTTCGAAGCAGGACTCGGGCTATAGTCGGTGTGTTGGGGCAAACCTCAGCGAGAACGCTGAGTCTATAATGAGGGGTGAATGTGAGGTCCCATCGGGGGTGCGAGAGAGAGTGCACCTTAGACGAATCCCTACATCGGCTATAGCCGGGGAACGTTCGTATGTTAAGTATAATGATTCATCTCCCATTGCACGAGGCATTTTCCCTAGCAAAGTGGCAAAGCGGAACGTTAGAACTGGAAAGTTAAGCGTGCTCACCCTGGAGCAATTCAGGGATGGGTGACCCACTGGGAAGTGTGGGAGCTAGGGAAAAAGTAAAACCGTGAGGACTAGGTGGGTGTCATTAGGGGTCAGCCTAGTCCAAAGCGGACAATATCGTGCAAGTGGAAAGGCGGGTCGTTAAAGTTGTCCTACTACGAGTTTCCTAGACTCTTCTACGTAGGACCGCACCGTTACAGGTTTAGTAACGATGTTACGCACTGATACCATTTTGTAACGACCCTAATTCAGGCCTAGCAGTTTTGGTGAAATGTACTAAATAAAACGAAACGTTCGAAAGTAAATTTAAAACACAGTTCGAAAAAATTAAATTTCGACAACATAATTTAGAGTGTTCTCCAAAGACCGGACTCTATCACCGGAATACCGACGACCTCTTCCCCATGCCCTCCTCATACCTCGTCTGCGTCGCCTACAAAATTTGTAAAGCGGTCACAATTTATTAAAGGAAACTTCACACACGCTACACATTATCTGTTCATTTCGTGCAAGTGGAAAGGCGGGTCGTTACAGTTGTCCTACTACGAGTTTCCTAGACTCTTCTACGTAGGACCGCACCGTTACAGGTTTAGTAACGATGTTACGCACTGATACCATTTTGTAACGACCCTAATTCAGGCCTAGCAGTTTTGGTGAAATGTACTAAATAAAACGAAACGTTCGAAAGTAAATTTAAAACACAGTTCGAAAAAATTAAATTTCGACAACATAATTTAGAGTGTTCTCCAAAGACCGGACTCTATCACCGGAATACCGACGACCTCTTCCCCATGCCCTCCTCATACCTCGTCTGCGTCGCCTACAAAATTTGTAAAGCGGTCACAATTTATTAAAGGAAACTTCACACACGCTACACATTATCTGTTCATTTCTTAATTAAATTGTACACCCACGCGCGAATAATTCCTTTTTAACCGTTTTCTTATTTCCTTCTTCTTTTACCCTTATCATTCCCCTCATACTTTAACTTTTTCTAATGCCGAGAGTAACATGCTCGGTGCATGTCCCGCCCAAGTCAACCGTTAGATGTTGGATGACTCGACGGGCCATATGCTTCCCTTCTCCGGGTGGGTACTTATGTGCTATCCATTTTTCCACCCGGATCCGTTCTGCCCTTTTCGTACGTATCTTTCCTCTTTGGAACTTATCGTTCCATTCATCAGGCATACCCTTCCTTTGGCGAATCGTGTGCTAGGCACGATGCCGGGTTCGGTCGGACGGTCCATCCTTCCTCACCCCGAGTCTTATTACCATTCATCTCGTTCATTCGTCTTTTCTTTCTTCTTTATTAACCCAATCCCGTTCCATAAGTCTGAACCTTCCCTTACTATATTGCGTTCACTCCGCTTACCATTTGCTTTTGCTTGTTATAATCTTCGCTTGCTTCCCTGCATTTTGTAACACGTCTTAGTACTCGATTTCCGACTTTAATGTCTTATTGTTAACTATGTGATTACCGTAGACCCTATGTGTCCTCCTCAAACGATCCGACGTTGAGACGTAACGAAAACACTCAAATTTAGTATTTCCGCGATAATTCCCTTCTTCTTTAAAAATTCGCGATAATTTGTGCTGTAACTAGGATCCGTGATAATTTTTGTGCTGAAATCAAAATCCGCGATAATTTGTGCTAGAATCAAGATCCGCGACAATTTTACACTTCAAGCATTTTCGCGATAATTTTGTTCTTCAACATTTCCGCGATAATTTCCCACAGAATCGTTTTCGTGACAATAATTGTCTTTCTCAAAAATCGCGATAATTTTCCAAAGCTTGCAAATTCGTGACAATTTTCAAGCACAAAATTTCCGCGACAATTTCCTTCTTTCGCGACAATTTCCGAATTTTCGTGTCTTAATGATAATTAACTCGTTTTTGGGCCTCCCCACCCCTATTTATAGACATCATAACTTTTCTAATTCACACTTTAACCCCTCCTTCTTTTCATTTTTGACCCCTCCTTTATCTTTTGCTTTACTTTCCTATTTTTCGTTTCCTTTTACGTTCTTTCGTTCCCGTATCCCTCGTTATTCCTTATCTAGACTTTACCGCTACATTCCCTGCTATTTGTTCCATCATACCTTTTTCCTGGCTATTACATGAAACATTATTTTGAAGGCCGAACGGTCTATGTATATAAGGTTGTCCTTAAACAGAAGGATTTGAATGAGAGATTGGCAAAATGGGCTATCAAACTCAGCGCTATGTATCTGGAATTCCTGCCCCGAAGGGCGATCAAAGCTCAGGTTCTAGCCTATTTTGTGGTTGAAATGACCCGATCAGCCATTTATCTTAACCAAGAGGACGATCGATGGACAATCCATGTAGATGGGTCGACCTTCGAAGGAAGAGGAGCTGGCATTACCTTGACAACGGTACAAGGTGATTTTATTCATTCCGCAGTTAAATTTTCCTTTGCTGGAACAAAAAATATGGTAGAATATGAGGCAGTATTATCAGGAATGACCTTGGCCCGAAAAATGGGAGTTAGCAGAGTACGAATGTTCTCAGACTCGAAGTTAGTAGGTGAACAGTTCGTAGGGAGATTTGAAACCCATGATCCGATGATGAGGTTATATTCCGCCAAAGTTCTGGAAATTTCCAAAAAATTCAGTGAGCTCTCTCTTGACCATGTGCCACGGGAGCAAAACAAGGTTGCCGACGCACTCGCCAGATTGGCCTTAGGCATACCTGACATAGAGCCAAGCACTATTTCGGTCCATATTCAGGACCGACCTTCGGTCGAGATATCAGTGACCGAACAGTCTATTGAAGAGATCGGGGCTCTATGCCATGAACTCCAGGGCTTGAAAGTTAACGCTACTGAGTCGCCGGGGGAACCCAATTGGATGGACTCCTTTATTAAATACCTCTCAAACGGCTATCTCCCTGAATATAAGTCTGAAGCCAGGAAAGTAGAAATTCGGGCTAAGAGATTTACCTTAGTCGATGGACGCTTGTTTAAAAAGAGTTTTGAATGCCCGCTTCTGCGCTATTTATCTCCTATTGAGGCTGAAGCCGTCATGATTTATGCTCATGAAGGGATATGCGGCATTCATTCAGGGGCTCGATCTTTATACCACCGCATCATTAGAGCTGGATACTTTTGGCCAACATTGCTTGCTGATGCCAAGCAATACACTAAACGTTGTGCCATATGTCAATACCATGCTCCACTCCCGCAATTGCCTGGGGCTCCCTTATCGATTACCCCATTGCCTTGTCCGTTTGACAGATGGGGGATCGACATCCTCGGACCTTTTCCTCGGTCAATAGGGCAAAGAAAATTATGTATNGGCTCTTCCAAAGTCGGAATAACCTGATAATTGCCATCTTATTCAAGTGGCTCGATCATCTTCCATCGCTCGTCCGAAGGGGAAAGCCCGAACTGCTAAATAACTTGCTCTCGCATGTTATCCAAATACTTAGCATTATAAACCCCATGCATGTTATCCGCTAAAGCGAATAACAAAGGGTACCGAGCGAAACCCATAACTGCTTCCCGGACCGAACCTTCGGTCGAAGTGCGGGCCCTTGTCAACTCCTCTTCCAAGGCCGTCTTGTCTTCTTGGGCCCGAAGGAGAAGCTCGTTCAGCTTGTTCCTTTTCTCCTGGGCTCGACCTTGGACTTCGTTGATTTCATCTTCTTTGGCCCGCAGCTTGGCCTCCAGGTCGGCAATTCGCCCCTGAGCTATTTGTTCTGTCTTCTCCAGCTCATAGATTTTATCTGCTAAGAGCGAGACCTCCGTCCCGGCCCTTAGCAGCTCATTGTCCAGTCGGTCACGATCCTCCCGTACAAGGACCAACTCACTATGCTTGATGTCAACTTGCCTTTTTGCAAGGTCAAGTTGATCTTGAACTTTTTGGGATACAACACTATCACCCTGGTTCTTCTCCACGGTGATAGCAGTTGTGAAAGCTTTCCTCAATATATGCATAAGATAACACATTTTAAAGGATGAAACTTGATAGCAGTTGTGAAGGCCTTCATGTTAAGTAAAGTTACCTTGTTGGTGAGGTCGAGGAAACCTTCCATAATGTCTTCCCCAAACATGTCCGCTTGGACGTTTTCTGGGTTCTGCTCTCCATAAAGGCGGAAGTCCTTTAGGAAAGCACTCCTCCAGGAGGTTAATTTCCTCCCCTTGCTGAACCTGTCCAGCAGGCCCAAAGAACCTCCCCAGTCGGAGTTAGTCTTAGGGCCCGATGCCGGCTCCTTCAAAATGATCCCCTTAGTAGGGACCGAAGCGTCTCCCCCCTTTTCAGCCTTTTCATATCCTTCGGGGCTTCCGCTTCGGTCGCCCTTTTCCTTTTTCCTAAGGGGATCGGCGGCAGGGAGACGTTCACCTTAAGCTGAGGATCGGGGAGAACCTTCTCCACGGGAACGGCTCCCTGCAACAATAAAGCAATAGTTTTAGTACTAATAAAGGAGGTATTTCCGATTTGATAGAGGCTGGATAAGCTCAAAGAACGAATCCGAGCCTTTATCACCTCCAAATACCCGAAACGCAGGCCCTTCTCCGGTTGAAGGCTGCCCTGTGCAGCGAAGAGTCAATGTGCCCGCGCCGGTTGTTTGGATCGGGGGGTTCCTGGACCCCGAAGGGACCAGCGTACCCCCAGTTGCTGATTCACTCCCCTCAGCGTAATAGCCGAGAAAAAGGTACGATGAAACAAATAGTAATGAATGTAGTGGTAAAGTCTAGACGAGAGAAAATGAGGGATACGGGAACGAAAGAACGTAAAAGGAAACGAAAAATAGAAAAGTAAAGAAAAAGATAAAAGAGGGGTCAAAAGCAAAAGAAGGAGGGGTCAAAGTGTGAATTAGAAAAGTTAGGATGTCTATAAATAGGGGTGAGGAGGCCCAAAAACAAGTTAATTATCATTAAGACACGAAAATTCGAAAATCCCCGCGAAGAAGGAAATTATCGCGGATTTCCTGCAGGCATTTATTATCGCGGATTTTGCGTAATGAAACATTGTCGTGGATTTTTGTGAAGAGAAAATTGTCGCGGAAAGTTGGACAGTGTAATATTATCGCGAAAATTCGGATCGAAGAGCAAATTGTCACGGATAAAACGTGTTGAGCAAATTATCGCGGAAAGTTGGGCCTAGTGTAATATTATAGCGAAAAACGTGGCAAGTGCAATATTATCGCGGAAATCGGACCGAAGGTAAGATTATCGCGGATTTGTGATTCCGCCATAGAATTGTTGCGGATTTCGAGGGAAGTAGATTATCGCGGAAATACTAAGTTTAAGTGTTTTCGTTACGTCTCGACGCCGGATCGGGGGAGGAAAAGGACACGTGGGGTCTACGGTAATCACATAGTTAACATTAAGATAACAACGTCGGAATTCGAGTAACTAAGACCTATTACGAAATGCAGGGAATCACGGAAAGATCATAGCAAACAAAAGCAAACGGTAAGCGGAGTGAACACAATATAGTAAGAGAAGGTTCAGACTTAGAGAATGGGATTGGGTTAATAAAGAATGAAGAAAGGATACGAATGAACGAGATAAAAGATAATAAGACTCGGGGTGAGGAAGGATGGACCGTCCGACCGAACCCGGCATCATGCCTAGTACACGATTCGCCAAAGGAAGGGCATGCCTGATGAAGGGAACGATAAGTTCCAAAGAGGAAAAGATACGTACGAACAGGGCAGAACGAATCCGGGTAGATAAAGGGGTAGCGCCTAAGTACCCATCCGGGGAAGGGAAGCATATGGCCCGTCGAGTCATCCAACAGCTAACGGTTGGCTTGGGCGGGACATGCACCGAGCATGTTAATCTCGGCAACAGAAAAGTTAATATATGATGGGAATGATAAGGGTAAAAGACGAGGGAAATAAGAAAACGGTTAAGTGGAATGATTCACGTGTGCGTGTACGGTGTAACTAAAAAGTGAAAAGATAATGTGTAGTGTGTGTGAAGTTTCCTTTAATAATTTGTGACCGCTTTATAGATTTTGTAGGTGACGCAGACGAGGTATGATAGGGACATGGGAAGGAGGTCGTCGGTTGTCCGGTGATAGAGTCCGGTCCTATAGAGAATACTCTAAATTATGCTGTCGTACTTTCATGTTTCGAACTATGTCTTAAATTTGCATTCGGATGTTTCCGTTTTTAATTATCATGTTTTAACAAAACAACTAGGCCCAAATTAGGGTCGTTACACTCAGCGCTGCCCGATGCTTCGCGTTGTCCTTCAGAAGGACGGACCAAAGCAGCTGCCATGCGTTTGAAACGAGAGCTAGGCATTGTCTCAGTCGAATCTGCAAAACAAATACATAAGGATCAGGAAAGGATAAAATAAGAACATTACTTCATACCCGATCCTTCTGATGGATCTGAGCTAGAAAACATCCCATTCTGGGCTGGGGCTCCGGTCCTACCCGCGACACCTATTTCTATTAATCTTTTCTCCCGAAGCAGATCTATTCGTTTAAGGCGCGCTTCAAAAGTGGGGAACATCGCAAGCATATTTGCGGTGTCCGAACGGGAAGCGTTGAACCTGGTTCGGTCCAACTGACCTATGCGTGGGTGAGTTAGGCGCGGCCACACCTTCAACAAATCCTCTTTCGGGACTATTCTCCACACATAACAGGCGTCCCACGCATGAAGAGACTCTTCCTTATCTACAATAGCGCACTCTTTGGTGCGCACCGCTATATAATATAGTTTGCTGCATCCTAATAAACCTTTCCCCTTTGGGGATCCTACCAAGAACATTTTAAAGAAATGTTCTAAGGTCGGGGCTCGATTCTGTTGGTGACAATAAAAAATGAACGCTACTATATACACATAACTGCCCGGGAATAACGCAAAAGTGGGGCAGTGGATCTCTTTAAGCACGACCGCTACAAAGGGATGTAGCGGAAAACGAAGCCCACACTTTAAAGAGGCGTAACTAACTGGAATTGGAGATGCCGGCACATTCATTTCCGCCGGAAGGAAACAGGGAATATCTTACCGTCCCTTCCAGATAGAATAATGTACCGGAATCGAAAATTTAGACCTAAACTCCTCAATATCCAACTCAGACATGGAAGGGTATCGCATTTTGTGATGAGCCATAAATGTATACCTTAAGGAAAGTGGATTGAAAGGGGTTGAACGTGAAATCGATTGAGGGCACAGAGGGCTTGCTGCAGTTTTTCCTTCGCGATAATGACGATGAGGAGAAATAGTGCTCAAAATCCCGATTTAAATATTAATCTCCCAGCCAATGGTGAGCCGCCCCGTAATACTGCCCAAGACAGTGACAGTACAAAGCGCACTCATCACGCCTCTTGAACTATCGAATGTGAAGAGGCGCGGATCGGGATTTTAATATTTAAAGAATAACAAAGATAAAACTATAACTTAAATATACGTTATTAAGTTTTAAACGCAATTAATTCGTACACTAAGGGAAAGATCGGTCCCCTGGACGCTCACTACCTACCGGTACGGTCCCATGTTCTCATGAATGTGCAGACATCATGTGATCGGCCTTGTATCACCTCTACAATGGCAATCAAGCCCGAGGGGCTAGTGATGAGAACTTTAGGACCGGGTACCTTGNAGATTCTTCCTTATCTACAATAGCGCACTCTTTGGTGCGCACCGCTATATAATATAGTTTGCTGCATCCTAATAAACCTTTCCCCTTTGGGGATCCTACCAAGAATATTTTAAAGAAATGTTCTAAGGTCGGGGCTCGATTCTTTTGGTGACAATAAAAAATGAACGCTACTATTTACACATAACTGCCCGGGAATAACGCAAAAGTGGGGCAGTGGATCTCTTTAAGCACGGCCGCTACAAAGGGATGTAGCGGAAAACGAAGCCCGCACTTTAAAGAGGCGTAACTAACCTGAATAGGAGATGCCGGCACATTCATTTCCGCCGGAAGGAAACAGGGAATATCTTACCGTCCCTTCCAGATAGAATAATGTGCCGGAATCGAAAATCTAGACCTAAACTCCTCAATATCCAACTCAGACATGAAAGGGTATCGCATTTTGTGATGAGCCATCAATGTATACCTTAAGGAAAGTAGATTGAAAGGGGTTGAACGTGAAATCGATTGACGGCACAGAGGGCTTGCTGCAGTTTTTCCTTCGCGATAATGACGATGAGGAGAAATAGTGCTCAAAATCCCGATTTAAATATTAATCTCCCAGCCAATGGTGAGCAGCCTCGTAATACTTCCCAAGACAGTGACATTACAAAGCACATTCATCACACCTCTTGAACTATCGAATGTGAAGAAGCGCGGATCGGTATATTAATATTTAAAGAATAACAAAGATAAAACTATAACTTAAATATATGTTATTAAGTTTTAAACGCAGTTAATTCCTACACTAAGAGAAAGATCGGTCCCCTGGACATTCACTACCTACCGGTACGGTCCCATGTTCTCATGAATGTGCAGACATCATGTGATCGGCCTTGTATCACCTCTACGATGGCAATCAAGCCCGATGGGCTAGTGATGAGAACTTTAGGACCGGGTACCTTGTGATGGGTAAGGCCCATTAACTATTGGGCTAACTCACATGGTGGAAACGAATTCTTGCAGCTCATTTGCACACTTAAGGAAATGCGGCCTGATGTTTAACGAGAGGACCTAAGATAACCTTGGGCGAAATAAAGCGTTTTCTGGTAACTGGCACCTTGGTTCGGTCTGAACGGTTACAGACTCACGTTTTCCACGCTTCGGGCCTCCACACGTTTACCACGCCTCGGGCCCGATCACGCAGACCACGCCTCGGTCCCAACCTCGTTTTACATCCCGCGATAACAACCTCTAATAAACCTGTCAGAGGCGGTTACAGAGCGTGATTTACACACACCGCTAACTCTATAAATACAAGGCGCGACGACGGAAATATCAGGACCTTTTGGACGAGTAAGAACAGACCGTTACCCTGCCGGAATTCTTACTGCTTTCTTTTCCTTGTCATTTTCATTAAGCCTCTGTTGTATTCATTATGAATTATTGGATTAATGAACAGACTAAGAGTATAATCTGCTCTTAGTCAAGTGGTTTTCACCCCAATTCCTGGGGTTTCCACTATACATCGATGTGTCATCATTTATTTCCAGTTTTTAATCGTCTTCCACAACAAAAACAAATCAGAACCGAGTTCGTTTGCTAAACGAACATGACGACTGTTGGTACCCCCTAAAAAGGGACCATAACACCCCCAAAAATATATCGTAACATAAATAAACGAGAATACCAAAAATACCCCCGGATAATATCAGTACAAATTACGAAAATACTCATGACGTCATTTTGGCCCGAAATATTCAGAATACATTGGAAAATGTGTCATAAGGTTCTCAGGGTATCCAAATTATAAAAATACCCTCCGGCAATATCATTATTAGATTAAAATTATAAAGGTATTAATGTTATGGGAATGTTATTATGAAAAAAATATAATAAATATTTTAAAATGATATAAATTTTATGCTGGTATTTGTGAAGTGGTAGCTTAAAATAGAACATGTCGTGCTCTTTATAATGATGGAATGTTTAATAAAATTACATATTTTTAACAGAAACAATTTCATTTTTGGTCTCTAAAATTTACTTCAAAATCAATTTTGGTACTTCGATTCAAAAAAATTTAAATAAAGTCTTTCAATTTTGGTATATTATCAATTTCAATTAAGTATAGTAAACCCTAAATTATAGTTAAATTAAATTTCACTATATAGAATATTTAACTATGGAAATTTTTTATTTTATGCTAAAAATATTTTTTCTGTAAAAATAATGAAATTTTGTAAAAGTTTCAAACCCAAAATTCAAAACACAAATTTGTGTGTTAAACATCACATTTACATCGACATGTATGTCGTCAATAAATGATGACCATTTCGAATATATATATTAATTGTTAACTTATTAATTATTTATATTTTTTAATTATGTGTATCTTTTAAATTAAATAATATATTGATCAATATATAAGAACACATTTTATAATAATACATAGTGCGATACATATGATATATTATTAATATATTGTAAAAATACATTTAACATTAATATATTCCTGCCAACATACCACATCACACCTTTTTTTTAAAATTCAAATATTTATTTTCAAAAATATATTTATTACTTAACACAGGCTTCGAACAAAACAATGTGATATCGGGTCGTAACACCCAGTATTGATGTATAAGTCAAGATATATCGCGATATAAAGACAATTCTTAATACATATATTTTTGTTTTGAATTTTAGTCGAAATTTTAAAAAAATTTCATTCGTTTTATCGAAAAAATATTTTTAACATAGAGAAAAAAATTTGGGTAGTTAAAACATTGATTTATAAATGGTGAAACTATAATTTAGCGTTTACTATACTTGATTTGCACTTGTTATTGCTGCTAGAAATTGGCAATAACAAAATTTAGACCCTCTTTTATGGGTAGGCGTCGAATGAACGTTAATACGAGAACAAAAAGATAAAAGACACGATTTTTTTAGGTGGAAAACATTTCTGTAAAAGAAATGTTAAAAAACACCTCGACCGTAGCCTTTGAATCCACTATAAATATCAAGTTTGCATATTTCCAACCACAGAAAAGGATGTAGAAATCGGAAGAAAAAGATCATATTCTGTGGCCATAATCGTAGGTTTTCCTGTCTAAAAATAAATGGATAGCGGCATCCTTCTTAGGTTATCAATAATAAACCCCTCATTAGGTCATCCAAAAACCCTTAGGTCGTGCTCACTCCTTCACTTTAGCAATGTTTATATAAATGTTAGTCAAGTCCAATTATAACTCTCTCGGGCATCAACAATGAAGTTCAATAAATAATGTCTCATTAATCTCTAAATTAGTTATAAAAGTCCACATAATGAATACCCGATGAAAAATATCACGAATAACTATAAGCAAAGTTAATCATCAAAATAGTCTGATCTCCGACATTTCTCGACTCGGGAACAACTATATAGGAAATTGATTTCCTTAAGTAATAAATTTCTCATAGCGATATCATGACTAAAATTTATAATATATCAAATTTGAATAACTTAATTTGAAGTTTTTTGAATTGAAGGATCAAAATTGATTTTGAAGTATGTTGCGGTAAAAAAGACTTGGTATCAACAGTCAACAGGTTCACTATAGATTGAACTTGTTTCTTATTTGTTTATTTTGGGAAAACGATAATAAAAATACGAATAAAACAAAGAAAAAACGATTTAACGTGAAAACCCTTGGTAATGAGGAAAAAAACCACATAGCTAAGAGTAAGAATACTCTTAGCCGAATTCATTAATCAAATAGTGAAGTTTACAAAGAGTAACAGGCTTAAGAAAATGATTCAGGAAACAACAAGAGCCAAATTTAAGATAATGTATGGTTGCACGCGTGAAGAATGGACCTATCAATCTAGCCATTACACCTTGTATTGATAGAGGGGAATCGTCCGTGGAAAACGCTATGTTACCACCTCAGATAACATCGTTTTCCCTCGATAGAAAATGTGAGGGTGCCTACTGCTTGCTGTAGTTGTTTTGAACCGATATAGAGGGTTGATCCCCTAAGCAACATAAAGTCGTTATTCACATGACTTTCGGTCTTGCATATTCAATGGGTCTACGGGCTTCCTCAGCTATGTGGATCATCAGGCCTTGTTATCTTACATGGTTCGGAATGCTCCCAAGTGTTGGATCTTGGGTCTTTTAGATTTGTCTTATATTACATGGGCTGACCGATAATAGCATATGTCCCCATCAGTTCAGTATACTGGGTTCTAGAGCTCTAATCATCAGCCCCTTAGACTTTCTCGCTATCGCATAGATGATATAAGACTGAACACCTTATGGAAAATATGTTAGGCGTAATGCCCAATCGAGCGTAACAGAGAACTATACCGAACCAGTTGTGAAAGCGTCCCTATGACCGATCTTGTACTTGGCAAATTTGAGATTGAATTCAAATTTGAAAATAGTAATGGTTATAAGGCAGAATTATAATTTAAATATTAAAATAATATGTGTCTTTCCGTATTTGATAGTTTTATCTAATGCGATGAGAACTGTCAGGCTGCTGCCGCCTATGTCAGGGCACGTGGCGGGTTGCTATTTGAAAATAAAAATATATATAACTTTTCAAATCCCTTCCTCATTTCGCGATATTAAACTTACGTTCAAAATCGCTCACACAATTGTGTTCTCTTCGTCTACCGATCCTTTTTAACCCCAAAGTTTTTAAGGTAAACACTATGGCTCCATGTAAGGTTAGATACCCAGTTGCTTCTGAGATTGATACCGAAGAGCTTCGGGTAAAATTTTCCATTCGTGCCCATTATCCGATTATGAGAGGAAAGAAGATGTCCCATGTTTCCTCCTTAAGGAGATGATTACTCCTCCAAGTTCAATTCCATTCAATTATACGTCCCTAAAGAACAGTTTACGATTCCCGCTACATCATTTCGTAGCAGCCGTTCTTCAGGAGATTTGCTGCCCGACTTACGTTTTATTTCCGGGTAGTTAAGTGTACATAGTTGCCTTTATCTTTTATTGTCGTAAATAGGCTATAGAATCGACCCTGGAATGATTTTTCAACTCGTATTTGGTAGGGTCTCGAAAGTGTAGGAGATTGTTGGGAACCCGTAAGTTATACTATATAGCGGTCTGGACCGCGGAATTCGCCTTAGTGGATAAGAAGGATTCCCTACAAGTGATTTAACGTAGAAAACCTCTGAGAAATGGGAAAAAAACCACCTAGCTAAGAGTAAGAATACTTTTAGTCGAATTCATTTATCAAACAGTGAAGTTTACAAAGAGTTATAGACTTAAGAAAATGACTAAGGGAACGACGAGAGACAATGTTACGATAGTGTATGGCCGCATGCGTGAAGAAGGGTCCTATCGAGCTAGCCATTACACCTTGTACTTATAGAGGGGAATCGTACGTGGAAAACGTTCTGTAACCGCCTCTAACAACGTCGTTTTCCATTGACAGAAAATGTGAGGGTGCTCGCTGCTTGCTGTAACCATTTTAGACTGATCTATAGGATCGATCCCGAAGAACCTCAAAGCAGTTATTCGCTTGACCTTCGGTCCTGCATATTAGATGGGTCTTGGGGCTTTCTTAGCTATGTGGATCCTCGGGCTTTGCTATCCTACATGGGTCGAATTGCTCCCATGCATTGGATCTTGGGTCTTGTAGTTTCGTCTTTTGTCACATAGGCCGACCCATAATAGCTTGGGCCCCCCATCAGTTCGGAATACCGGGGCTCGGAGCTCTCATCAATGTAAATTTGAAGGATCAAAAATGAAAATTTTCCTTTTTAACACTATAAAACAATCAATTAGATACCAAGTTGATGAAATCTATGTTTTAGAATAAAATATATGTATTATTTTTAATATTTGTTATAATTTAATATTATAATAATATACTGAATAACTCCATATACGTTATGTTTTCATTTATATTACAATTAAAGTATAACTATTTTAATATATTATTAACTACTCTCATACAATAAATAAAAAGAGTTCCATTTTGGTTGAAATATAGAATTTCCAAAATTGATTTGTGATGAAAAAATAATATGATTAAAAGAAGGGAGATGTATTGTATTAATTGATTTTTTCGACTTATTAATCTCTTCAATTATATCGTAAACACAATTGTCATAATTTTGACTATACTCAATTAGTTTTGTTAAAAAATATTTTAGGGTATATCTGATCAATCAATTTATTTTATTCTTCTAATTAGCTCGTTGTTAGATTGAGTTGATTAGAAACACAAAGAATTACAGGATTAGACCAACATGTGTAAATTTACGTCATCCAGTAAAGATGTACATTATTGTTTCACTATAAATCTATAATAAAGATAAAATACTACATTTAGATGCTTTAATATCAAAATAAATGATCTATCAATGGTTCAATCAACTGTATAAACCTAAATATCGAAAGTCGGGATGAAATCTCTAAAGCCGGAGTTTCACCACAAATATACAATTCTTCTCAATTTTGTATTGCATTTCAAATTCGTCGCGGGTAGCATCCAATACCACAATTCATTGCGATTTTCACATGCATAAATTCTTCACGACAATTACTAGAAAAGAACTGGGCTCTCAAATTCCTAGTGGAATTTGTGTCCTTCAGAATGCCTCTAAACTCTCGAGATGCCACTAGATCATCCTCTATCATGCAAAACTATGAAAATATACGTGATGCTACATCAATTCAGAGTACCTTCAAAAAACTCAAAACACTTTCTAATTTTGGAGCATCCAAATTACAAAAAATTTCCTAGACAATATCACTACAATTTTAGCAATTTGTTAGTCGTATACTCATATAGTAAAGTAATGTTATTAAAACAAATTAATTCATATAGTCCTTACTCGTATAGAAATATCGAATAAATTCTTAAAATTAAGACACTAATATATTTAACTTCGGGTAATTTGGCTAAATAGTCTACTGTCAAAACTTTATTGACTAAATAATCTATTTTTATCAAACATTTGTCAAATAGCCTACCTTTATAGATTTATTTGTTAAAAACATATTTTTATATCTTTTTATTAAAAAAAATCAAGTAATTGAAATAATATTATATATTTTAATTTAAAATACATAAATAATTAAAATATAATATATTAAGATTGAATTGAATTTACGATTTTGAATTCGAGCAATTATTTCACATATCGATCGATAAAGTAGTGTTTGTAATTGAATTTGTAATTGAAATAATTGAATTGAATTGAAAAAAGTGGTGTTTGTAATTGACCCCTAAACTTTATAATAGTGTAAAGGTAGTGTTTCTAGAGTTTGAAAATTGCATATAAAACCCCCGAATTTGATATAATGTTCGCAGTTGGCCCCTAAACTTTTAAATGCTGTAAATATTGTGCCCTCAAAGTTTAAGAATTGCGTGGTTGGCCCCCGAACTTCCAAAACCGTTTATATTTAACCCTTATACTCGTTGATATTTTAAACGTCCCCAATGTTTATATTTGATTTATTAACCTTGAAAAAATGTTATGACTATGTCTCCAAACTTTGAAAATTTTAAAAATAACACATAAATTATCAAAACTACTTATACTTAAAAAGGCAAAAACCGCTACTATTCACCCGATGATCATTTTTGAACGGTTTTAAAACTTCGGGGGCTTCTCATGCAATTTATAAACTTTGGGTCATCACATTTACACTATTTTAAACATTAGGGGCCAATTACGCAATTTTCTCAAAAATATATGTTATATTCGGGCCACCCGGGTATTCGACACTATAACCCTGTACCACCCATTATTTCACATATATTACCATCGAATTGACTTTACAAGTTTGAATTTAATATATTTACGACGTAAAATAAATAAAATTCATTTATATAAATATTAAGAATTTGCTAAAATATATTAAATTACGATAGGAATATATTGATAAAATATTTATCACACGACACGTGAAATAACCGATATATCGATGATATATATCGAGTTATAGTGTCAAATACCCGGGGAGCCCGAATCCGATTATATATTTTATATCGATCAATATGTGAAATAATGACACGAATTCAAACTGGTAAAGTCGATTCGATCGTAATATATGTGAGTGACCCGAATATAACATATATTTTCATATTGATCGATATATGAGTAACGGCTCGAATTCAAACTTGTAAATTCAATTCCATCTTAATATATATTATTTAGAAATGATTGTTTAAAAAAATACAAAAACAATTCGGTTTGAAAGGTGAAACAAATAAAGCACTGCAGCAAAGAGTTCACCACAAGCAAGATAACATCTTAATACATGACTTATCAGGCTTACCATTTCAAGGTCTTGGTTCCTCTTTAAATCCGGAAACCTTTTACCAGATACGCTACCGAGACACATTTTTTAGATTATCGGATCGGGTGGTACTGTGCGGATACTCTTTTCGCTGGAAGCTTTCGCAAGATGTACAAAACAAGTGCCGATGGAAGAACCTCGACAAGCTGGTTTTAGAAAAAGAGATGACCTTGTCAAAACTGGATGGAAAAAGCCTGCATTGTATGAAGAGTAGGAGTATCATACCGTGTAATAAACAAAGTTCAGAATCGGATGGTCGAGAACATCAAGCGATGCATCCAAATCAAACGCTGAGAGCATAACCTGTAGAGTTGCAATACATCAGCAATGCCAAAATGAGTGAATAGTTTTTCGATAGTAGTATTCTCTATAATATGGAAGAGAATGGTGGATTCAAACTTACCACGATGCATCTTATAAGAAAACAAGTGAAGCATATCGCCGTTACCGATCCAACCTACCAAGAAAATACACGAGATCGATAAAGGAACAACGAGACACAAGCTAATCTTTGTATCATAGAAACTCAGTATAAGATTATGTTCAACAAATGATTCTTATCCCATGGAGGCGATCTCAACTGTCGTTCCTTTCTACTTTAAGTTTTCGTAATGGATAACACATTTAAGTTCGATCCTTAAAATTTGAAATCAAAATCATGAAGAGGAAAAAACCTCATGTAGCTTCTTTCTCCTCCCTTTCGACTCAATAGGGAATCGTCTTAGCATGAAAAATAACCTGGAAAAAAAGGGAATCTCGGAGGAAGTGGACTGAAATAAAAATTTACGATAGGATGGAATAAACGCATTACCTTCCACCATATAGCAAAAATCCGAGTGCAGCTAGGAATGATACAACTGCAGAGATCGAGAGTAAGTTTTCTGTTAACGAATGGAAAAAGATATCTAAAGAATGAACTCCAATTTGAGTAACCTGAAATGAATATCTTTCCAATTAATTCTGCTACAGGGTTATCATCTATCCAGAGGTAAATCCAGATACACACCTGATGTCAACATTATTATTACAACAAATAAATCCTAGAAAGATGCAATAACTATATCCCGAAAATGATCATAACCAACCTGTATGATGTAAATCGCAGCATTGATAGAAATGTAAGTAATTCTCAGTTTATCAGTTGGTAAGCTTCGAGCCTGTCGTAAAACAAGGATGTGAATTGCAATGATTCCACTAGCTGAATGAGTGAAGCTTTAACATGTACCTGATGATATATTTCTGCCCAAAAGAGGACGAGAAGTGTATACGTAGAAAAGAACAGCAATCCAGGAAGATCCAAGAGTGTAAGAGCAAGAGCCTAAGTATTACCACATGAAAACATAATATTTAGACTAAAAAATCACGAGAAGTTTGTTTTCTATGCAAATAATGAGTCGCATCAGATAGTGAAAATAGGAGGCTGGACAAGAGTCTTACCTTGGGATGAAAAAGAAATACATGCTTATGAAATCCAAATACAACTGCACGCACTGAAATTCAATAAAATTTCAAGCATAAGAGCGATGCTAGTACACTATAATGGCGAATGAATCAAAGATATTTTTCGTACATCCATTCACGATGAAGTTCATAATGTGGAAAACCTTTTGAGTGGTCCAACCATACTCAGGTACCCTGAGCTCAATCCGCACGTATTGAAACTGCAAAAATGATATCATGAGCATAAAGGAAAAAGAGAAGATTGATCTAAAGGTAATAAATTAGTGTAAATAACTTCATCTACAGATAAAAGGGAAAAACAGTACAATCATGGCATCAACTAAATGCACATAATCAGGTTTCTTGTAGCAATCAATTAATCCGGAAACAATACCGAATTCTAAGCAGGGCAAATTTTAACTACAGTTTTCAATCAATAAAACCCAAATCCGCAAGTAAAACAGATGAAGTTTCAGAGTTCTAACAAATATATGAGCAAATCCAGCCGAAAGTACGGAAAGAAAAAAAAAAGATGAAAAATTGGATCTTTACAAAGAACAAAGGACACAAAACACAAATCCAACCCTAAAGTGAAAAAGTTAATCGTGTGACGGCCCGAATCCAGCAGAAAGTCACCATACCATATAAATGAATGAATACCCACCAGCGCAACAGCGGAAACTAGAGCGTAAACACCGCAGAGTGTGAAGAATATCCCGTCCTGCCACTTAACAGATTCATTGATATCGTACCACCAGCTAGTCGACAGACGGGGGTCTACGACGGCTCTCGAGATGGAGATTAGCGGCATTCTTGTCATTTCACTGCCGGTCCTCCACAACAATCACTCTCCTCGTGGGAAGGAAAAACAACTCAAATTTGTTTAGCTGGTAGGTAAATCGAAGCAATATAAGAAGAATTTCTCAATCCCAATGGATCACAAATCGCAAAAATGTATGCTCGATTGCGAGAGAGACAGAGACATATGGCCTTTTAGTATGACTCCGTCGGGTTTGATTGATTCGTTGGTGGTGTCCTGCCTTTACAATTAATAAGTTTTTATTTCATTATTATAAAAACAATATTATTAATTTTTAAAATCAAATAGAAATAATACATAGAAGAGGAAGAAGGTTTGTTAAAGCTCTTAAATCAAAGTTTTATTTTCATGTAAATTTCAGATTGAAATTGGAAAAACAAAATTTCAGGAAACAATAAGAAATTTCATGAAAAATTCCCACATTATTCAATACATAAATTAATTAGCTAAATTGATTTTTAAATATAATAAGAATTTTACTATTATTTTCTTTACAAAATTATAAATTACAAATTTTAATTAACAATAGATTATTTAAAATTAAAATTTATTATAAAATCAAAATATAAACATTCACTATGAGTTAAATATTCAAAATTTCTTTATTTAAAGTTGTGTAATATATTAATAAAATAATAAATAAACTCGATTGCTCAGTTTCACAAATTTCTAATGAATTGATTTTAATTTCAACTAGAACCAAAATTTAAAACATTGTCTTAAATGCAATAACATTTGAAAATGAGAAAAATTGCGATGAGTGCTTCTATCAAATGGTAAGTATTCTTCAAATTAGATTTTTTAATGGAGATCTCGAGAATTTACTAATATTCGATAATTAAAAATGATAAAGTATGAATATTTGGTCCCTAGTAGATTGAATTTACACATTCCATGAACTTCATACATTATAGAATTTGGCCAAACAAGCAGGTGCCAAATTTGACTTTATTTGGAGAGGATTTTGCATGTATTAGTGGAAAGTGAGATAAATACGGATGAATTTTACATTCGATGTCAAATTCTCGACAATATTCTATTTAATTTATTAAGCTGCATACATGCTCATGAAATAGTGTTCTTTACAAAGGTTGAGTGAACATTATTGCATCTTTGATTGAAAAAGTGCTTTGTAACTTTACAAAAGCACGTAAAACTTCATACCCGCCTCACGGCGAATAATTTAACCCACGTAAAATTTCAAATAATAAAAAATATAAATAATTTTTTCACTTTTTTCAACAATATTTTTTTATTAATATTTAAAATAAAAATTAATAAAAATTGTTAAATATATTTGTTGTGGTATGAAAACCGGGGGTATCAACAGTCGTCCGGTTCGTTGCAATACGAACTCGGTATTAATTTGTTTAATATGGGGGAAGCGATTACGAAACGAAAGGAAAAGAACACGTCAAATTTAGAGTGGAAAACCCCTGAAAAATGAGAAAAAACCACTTAACTAAGAGCTGCTAATACTCTTAGCTGATTCACTCGCTAAAACGTTTGTTACAAGCACCAAAGGGTTCATCGAAACAGCAAGGAAACGCTCATGAAGAAACAGTAAGGAAACCAGCCTGGCCGTTTCCGTTTTCAAAGTGTTCTTTTTATATGCCTCCCTAGTGGTGTGAACGCGAAGCTGTCGTTTTGCGCTTGCCTTATGCGGCCAGGTCGACTTATGTTGGGTGGGTACTCTGCCAGGCATGACCTTATTTGGCTGCGCGACATTCGACATTTCGGAGCTGCTAGCTAACTGTCTCCCGGCCGAGTGAGGTTCGTATAGTTCTGGTAGGCACGCATCTGACAAGGTTGTCGGAGATTGTTTCCACTTACTGGACAACGTAGCTTGGGCCCGGAATGCTACCTGCATGAATAGGCCTGAAGCGTAGAAAACGTGTGGAGGTCCAGAGCGAGGAGTGCGTAGGCCGTAACCGTTTGGGACCGATTTGCGAGCTCGGTCCACAGATACACCTAAGTCCAGCTTCGGTCCGATCATTTCAAATATGTTAAGTTAAGGATCCTGGGCCATGCGAGTCAGCCTTCTGTTATTTAGGTTAGCCAAATGCAACTGGGCTTAACACCTTGCGGGATACCCGATCCTGGAGTCCTCATCAATATTGTTTTTATTTATGACTGATATTTATAAATATATCAAAATTTTAAAATAATTTAATGAAATATAAAACTTTAAAAATTATAAAAATAGTACAAAAATTTTTATAATCAAACAACTCTAAAGTCAAAAAATTTGTAAATATTTTTTTAATATTTATATTTTTAATCTAAAAAATTAAAAGTAATTGTTGTTTAATTTTAATATATGTTAATGTTTTAAACATAATATCGTTTTTATTTGATCACTTAACATTAAAAAGTTTAAAAATATATCTAAATTTTAAAATAATGTAAATATCATATTTATATATTAAAAATTACATAAATAACACTTTAATCTTTCGAAATTGATTACCAAAAAATGGATGAAAAATCGTCATTTTATAGTTGATGTTCATTCATAAACATGTGTAAAATACACAATTTCTAAATTTTGGACATCACTTTTACATTATACTTTGTTACAAAATAAACGAAAATATTTTGATAACACCAAAATGCATTCATTCAAATAAACATAGTTTCATAAAATTGATAAGATAAATTATTATTAATATAATTTATAAATATAATAAATTTAATCATAATTACCTATGATGAATACAAACATATTGACATATAAGATATTTTAAAAAAATATTAGATATAAAAATTTAAAATATTACATTAATTTTGACAGATATGATAGATATGAGTTTGTATTTGAGTAGAAATCCACATCCACCCCGCTCCACGGCGGGTTTATTATTTTTAAACCCTTGCTCTCTCAATACCCACAAAAAATCCAACTCTCACGGGTAGAATAGGATATCAACTGGATTGAGTTTTTTTGCTATCTCTAGGTAGAGGTGGTAAATCTTGCCAAAGTCGAGTACGTTCGTGATTGGAAAAGTTGACCATCTTACAGTGTGTATAAAATCAAGGCGGGTGAATCTAGCAAGCATTTCTTTCATATTAACTTTAGATTATTTTACTGATCGATGGTAATTTTTGTATGTAGTTCTGTTTTTATATTCTTAATATATTATTATTATTATTTGAATTAAATTGTAATACAAGTTATTTATTTTATTATTATATTTATTATATTGTGTTAAATGAATCAAATTTACTTAATATATTACTACCTCATTTAAATAATTAAAATTTGGATTTTAATTGAAGGTATTTATGGACTCATTTCACTAGTATAGCCCATATAATAATATTGATCATTCAAAAATGCTCAAACTATATTAGTTGATCTATTTATTGTTGAGCTTTGGTTTTTTATATTGAAATTGTAAATTAGTCTTGAATGCATTTATGTGTATCGGCAAATCTTTACCATAAGTATATCACTAGAATACAACTCAAATGTTGAAGATTGTAACGATGCCCAAACCTTGATTCAAATGTGAAGAATATGAATTGAAACCAAACCACGAGTTGATGGTAGCATGAGGAATGAATCGTGCCACCCAAAATTGTTAATTCTTCAAGACTCGCTTGCGTGTTGATTGAGTTTCTGCTAACATTCGTTCAATTACAAATTGCACATGAGACCCTGTTATTGGTGATTACTTTGCAAATGCGGGGGTATTCCCAAATGTATTTCTCTTAGAATGTATCTAATCCTAATTTGTTGGTTGGAATCAGCTTCAAACATAAAGTCGATGTTCAGTACGTTGTTTGATAATTTCATATTGTTTGTTCCTTTCAATTTAAGATGGTGAATAGTGCACAAATTTTTTTTACGCATAATTGTTTCTTAAATGATCAAACAAATTATGTATTTCATCTCCGAGTTTTGTGTGATGGTAGAGATATTGTGGCAATTCTATAGAGGATACATACTTCATTCATCATTAATGTGGTGCTAGTAAGGTGACTAGTAAGCATCGTAATATATCATGAAATTTATCCAGTGTGATATGGTTTATTACATTTCAAACAAATAACATGTGTACTAGACTTTTTCCGTAACAATAATGGCCAACATATTTTTAATAATTTTTTTCAGAGTTGAAGTAAATGACATGAAAAGTGAGATGCAGGATAAGTACCAATTTAATATTGCTTATGATAAGGACTATCGTGGGTGAAACATGCTTTTTAGTTAGTTAGTGTATTATTCTTGAGAATTGTTTATAGAGAGACTTTACACTAATTTAGCAGTGACTAATCTCAGTACTTCAATTGAATGGAATTTCTCGATAGTGTAAATGATCAAAGTGATAAGGTGATTTGGTATGTATATTGGTCTCTTCGGCCTTGTGTGGATACATATCAACGTTGCATCCATGTTATCTCGATTTATGCAACACAACTTTACGAATGGTACGAGCACAAACATTTGATTGTGATATGCAAGGGTTATGGAGGTCATGATATGTCTCGCCCCTTACTTGAGCCGATAAGGCTCATTACACCGCTACATCATTTCGTGGGTGAAAGGCGATCGACTCACGCGTCATGTAAATAGAAACATAAACGTAAAATCATACTTAATATGCATACAAGTGCCGCCCAAAATTGAGCCTTGGGTATAACCCTATGTTTGTAGTCAAAACAAAAATAATAACATAGATTATTAAATAAAACGGGTGGACCACTCTTAAATTACAAGACCAGCCAACTGGCACCTCCCTACCCGCTCATGGCTCATTATCACCTACAAAATCTATAAAACGATCATGATCTAATAATAGAAAATTCATTTTAATCCATTGAAGCATGCAAGGAAACCATTTAAACTCATGCTTCATTTCTTATTTTGCTTATCATGTGCCATTTACTCTCTCTTCTTGTCGGCTCTGTTCTACTTTCCAATCTCGCACAAGACCTCCTCTTAGCTTTATGTTATGTCTCTACGAGGCATTATTGCCTCTCAGCTATGGGCATGAGCTGAGCTCTAACTTGTACGACCCCAATCGTATCAGCCTTTGGTAGCGTAACGTTATGTACTTAATTATTTTGGCATGTCTTGCTTTGTGGCTCACGTGTACTAGCATGGTATTGATTCGGTACGTCCACTTTCCTCGAGTCTTAACTTAGGAACGTCAAAGCATTTTAGTGGACAACAAAGCCTTTCATTATATCCCTTCATTTCGTAAAACGTGAACATTCTATTATTTTGTCCGTGCTAAGTTAGGTCGGTTCATTATGCAGGTTCATTATCCTAGGTTACCCTATGAAGCTACCCTTCGGTAAGTGTAGAGTCCATCCTAAGTTTTTTGGGAATTGCATGGTTTTGAACAAAACACGCCGAAATTCCAAAGTCAAGTTTTTTTTTGCTCGTCATGTGATTCCTCTATTGATCTCAAGGTCGTGTGGTTACGTTGATGTCTCACGTGGTTCTATAGTTTTGGTCACGTGTTTTGTCAAGATCACACGAATCTACAATTAGTCACGTGTTTTGTCAAGTTCACGCGATTCTGCACCTGGTGGCAAGGGTTTGTTCATTTTCGCTTGGTTTTGTCACTTAGGGTTTAGGGGTTTATATATCCTTCCTACTATGTTCCTGATCTCGTCTAAAAATATTTTAGAGTGCTTATTTACAATCAGTCAATTTCTTTTAATATTTGGAATTCAATTATTATGGGGACACGAGCGATATACGAGGTTGGGCCACAATGTGTGAGCTTACGTCTTCGGACGAGCGAACCTCTACCTTGGTTCTCACTATGATAATCGAAAGATACAAGTACAATCAAGTGATAATGATAACCCGAATGAAAACGGTATGAAAACGATCGAATTCACTCCATCGCGCCCAAGGTGGGGGGAGTCGCGACTTTTTGCACGAAATCTCGTGAATACATTCAAAATGTCGGGACCATAAGCAAAATCTCGCGGATGGGGTGAAAAGTCGCGAGTCACAGGGTCCAAGTGACGAAAACTCGCGAATCCAGGTCAACCGACTAAATCTTGCGACTGCTGCCATGCATACGTGTTCTCGCGACTTATTGGGCATGAAGTCGCTAGTGTGAGGGTTTAGGGGTGCTCTCGCGAATTCTGGGCCTTGGGAAGCGTGCTATGAGTCTGAACCCTTTTGTAGGGCCCAAGGTCTTGTATTTATAGAAAA
This sequence comes from Utricularia reniformis, assembly GCA_009725065.1. Taxonomy (NCBI): domain Eukaryota; kingdom Viridiplantae; phylum Streptophyta; class Magnoliopsida; order Lamiales; family Lentibulariaceae; genus Utricularia; species Utricularia reniformis. The sequence goes on from RWGZ01000938.1 coordinate 277,230, forward strand.
ATTTGACCCAATAAGTCATCTTAGGTTCCAAAAGCACAATCTTAGTTAATTTAGCCCAACTTACTTAGAAAATATCTAATTAAACGCGAAATAAAATTGGAATACCTTGGGGAGCATGCCAAAAGGTTCCCGGGGTATGTGAATTACTAAAATATCCCCGGGTAATATCACTCTTCATCAGTTCATCTTCTCCAAATGATTAGAAGATAGCCAAAAATATCGCCTAAGGTCGCCAACGAGCTCTCTGAGTGCCATATTACGAAAATAACCCTAACATAATTTCGGACCAAAATAATCCAAAAGAGCTCAAAACACCATCAGAATCCTCATACGGGTCCTGGATGCCCAAATTACGAGACTACCCCCAAAATCACAATACTCAATAAATATAATAGAAAATCAAAAATACAATTTAGCCACGTGAGACGAGCCCCAGGGGTACTATAATTACATAAATATCCCCTGGCAATATCAATAGTCTCCTGGTTTGCAGATTCAGATTCTGAGTTGTAAACCACTATATATCGACTCGTCTAGAAGTCCAATACTCTTTCATATACACATTTTTGAGAAAAAAATGACTAAGGCCGAAATCGTCTCACTGACATTAAGGGTATCAGATTCCGAGTTCCATCGAGAATTCCACCACTTTTCAACTCGAAGAGTATGTTCTTATACATATTGCTCTTTCCTTTGCGTACCGCCGCATTTCATTATTCACTGAAATTCTGCTGCACTGCTCCGATTCGTTGATCATACTCAATCAGACATAGAAAATATTTTTTAACTACCTATAAAGATGGTTTCAATCTCAGCATGGAGTTATGACATTTTGCTTCATCAAAATCTAACTCTTCTCAACTTAGGAGGTTCGTTAGACTCCTCAACTTCACAATTCAATCTTGTTCCCGTCGTGATTGTTACTCTACGATCTCGAGCTCATATGTCTTTTTCCTGCATAAGATATCCCCATGTTTGAACATAAACATCACTTTCTAACCTCCGCCAGGAAGTTGGTACTTACTTCCTTGTCATTCTCATTATTTTGGGGCAATTATTTTACGCTTACGATCGATCATGTGCATTCTTTTATATGCAGCTCAATTACCGGCTACTTGTAAAAGCTATCGTCTATATAGCATGCTTGTTTTCTTATTAAGGGGCCGCTGAAATAAAGAGGCCAGGTGTCTAGACTTGAAGAGTAGCGTGGGGATTTGAGGTCGAGTTCCCAACTTTGAGGCGAAATGTTGACTTATCGTCTCTTTTAGATACGATCTCATAAGAAATAAAATGTCTCTAGCCGACATCTAAGTATAGAAAGGAGGGCTCAACTGAATAATAGCTTTGTCGGTCATCGAATATTATGTAGGGGGACATACCGGTTGAGGTGGCGTCATTACGTTCCCTCTAATCCTACTTCCCATATATATTATATGAGAATTAAGATTCTTTCTAAAGTAAGTCTTTATTGTGGGGAGAATTTTGCCTCGGAAAATGTTAGCTGAACTCTATGAGTTATAAGAAAAGAAAACCGAGAAGCCCCGATTGAGAATCATATAAGGAACAACATGAAACTAGGGCAATAATGTAAAATTGCCTCATAAGATAGCAAAGAACCGTTATATTCCCAATCCTCCATTTTAGCCCCTTCTGTGTTTCCTTTGATAAAATAAGTCTTCAGTTCCGTTTGAAATCACTTCTCTTTATTTTTGAATTTAAGATTTGCCTTTACTTCGTCCCGTCTCTTATAAAATCTCGCAACTTGATCAAGCTTGATAGTTGTTGCTATATTCGGAATATCTCGGGTAAGAAAGTCAATGTGATCCATAAAACTACTTTATGACATCTCTGATGGTAAATAGGATAATATGTATCATGCACACAATAATTCTCTGAACCCGAGGCATCCATAAAATACTTAAAAATCATTCACCATATGTCAAAAGAGTATAGACCTTTCGGGGATAGTTGTTCGATCACTTTCGTACGAATCCCGGGTAGGTAGCTCTGATCGTAACATAAGTTTCCTTGATATACATAAGGGAATGACCCTTGACTATTGCAACTGCGTTTAAGGGAGCGATCTTGATACATCCATGCCATCTTCTTGGTTCTTTCAACCGTAACAAAAATTACGAGACAATCATGAGACAATTACTGGATACATCATTCATACGAAATAAAAATACAAGCTCATCCACTTAACAAAGATTCATCATGTTAATCGCTGATATAACCAAGCACCCAACAATAACTTGCTTCTATCTCTTTGACTTATCCACTTGACATCCGGAGAATGGGCGAGGGACACAACGTTGTTCGAGACAAAGATACCTCTTCATGTGAGGAGGTTTCACAAATTTATCAAATGATTATTTCGTGACATGGACAAGACAAATGTCTTTCTTTACTTATGTCCTAAACAAATCCACTTCGTATGCCGCTTTACAATCTTTCTCGAGAATTTTTTTTTTATGTATAAACTTGCTCATTCATCAATAAACAAACTATCATGTCATAAGCTATCAAAGCTACCATTAATGAGACCTCTTAATCATCAAATAGGCAAATATCAGTGCCATAAAAAATCCTTATATGGCAAACATCATTTTCAGAATATTCCTTGTTGTGGGCCACTTCTTCGATCACTTTGATTACATTTGGGACTCCCTAGTCGTAATAGAATTTAGTTTAATTCTTACCATAGGGGGAATATTTGGCCATTCTGATCGTTTATCCGAATGAAATCTAGGAGCATGATCCATCGGCAAGTAAATGCATCTGCAGATGATTAAGCCAAACGATATATTTTTCAGACAATTGTCCCATTTATTGGGGTATCACTTTACAATTTAAATAATATCTGAGAGTGCCGATCATAACTAATGAGAATTGGTACCACAGGACCATCACTTGGTCAGTCTGACCGTAAATGAAAATATGCGATCATAAATAATGAAGTCTGTGCTATTGATCCGTAACTTGGTCAGTTTTAAAAAATGAAGTCATTTCATAACGTGGCTTCATAATTTCTCTGATAATAAACACTCTTCTCCTTATAGTAAATAACATAGTATTCCTCGTCATATAATGAAATTTGCTTTCATTTATTTTGAATTTCTCTGATCGCTTTAAGAAAAATCTAACGTCGGATATTCTGAATCGAGAAGTTAACCTCCGAAATAATAATAGCTTCTCATATGATTAGTTCACTAATTCAGGATAAATACTTCTTCGGCATGATTTGGCGAAGAGATATTCAAGAATGTCATAGGGATTCCAGATAATCACAGTAAGTTTTTACGATAATTCGAACCCTAGGTACGAGTCCCCAGTAATCATAACATTTTGTTGAATGCAAACCATAAGGCGAATATTTGGCAATTTTGATCGTTTACCTAAGTGGAAACCATAAATACGTTCACAAAACTCACACCGGCCATTCCAATCACAATTGAAAATGTATGCTCTTTTAGTAGACTTTGTCCCTCGGGGATGATAGGTAAACCATTCATGTAACAATGTGGTTTCATAATTTTTTTCTCCGACAATAAATTACACGATTTCTTCCAGGATAATATTCCATGAATTCCGTGAACAAGGATATCTCTATCGCACAAACGACATTTAGCATTTCTCATAAAAATATGCTCTCGACGAACTTGCATTCTCGCTGAGTATAAATTTGCACTCGAGATTATCTTACTCTTAATGAAGCACTTGCATATTTGTTTGCACATTCTCTTCGGGACTAAACTTGCACCCGAGATCCTCTAATTCTCATAGGGTCTCACGAATCACCAGTAATTCACTTGCATGTTGTCTCCGGGTATAAACTTGCACCAGAGATCATCTCATTCTCATAGAGTCTCACGAAGCACTCGCAATTCACTTGCACGTTGTCTCTGGGTATAAACTTGCACCGCGGCATCACACTATCCTGCCAGTATAAACTTCCACCCGGGGTCATCACGGTACCAACCTGCACCGCGACATCACATTGTAACGTCAGTATAAACTTCCACCCAGGGTCACTGCGGAAATGGACCATCCTCCGACGAGGGCGCGACCCTTGCCGGCGTGTCATGGAGGAGTCGGGTCAAAAAGCACCCCGTTTGCCACGGATCATGCTCGGTACAAGACCGGCTATTAAACAATCAATTAGGCCCCTTGACATAATCCAACAGTATATATGTAATGACAATTCTGCTGCAGACAGAAAGACTCATAACATTTAAAGTATTTTGTCTAGTATCTAATTTGACGAATTTGAAAATGATCGACTATACGACACGCAATGCATTGCATTTCTAATCTAACCTATTATTTAATTTCGATTCTCCATCATACTAAAATTCAATGAACCTACTCCTATCTTACCAGTCCCCTAGTAGATTGAATTCATGTCGTCAAATAAGATACATAAAAATCAGAATATAATAAAAAAATGGGGATTTTTATTTTAAAAAGATCGAAGAGTCACGTCTATAAATAAAACTTGCGAAAATTGGAAATATGTCAAATGTGTGGCAGCTCCTCTCCGCTCATGTTCACAATCTTATACGCTCATTTTCTCATTACCACCGTAACCTCATACAACGTACAACGTGCAAGAATGTTCAACTATCGTAATCTCATACAATTTCGTTTCCAACGTACAACGTGCAAGAATGTTCAACCATCTCAACCTTCTTGAATCCCAAGTCACCAAAAAGTCAATAATAATGAATGAACTTGTGACTACATATCTACACATGAATATTTGCCCTCGTTATGGCGTTATCAATGCGTCAATAATTTGAATTCCCATATATTTCAGTAAATTCAATAGTGACTACGATTGCCCATATGTGTAACGCCACATGTGATAATAATATTCACGCCATTCATTATGCTTTTTCCAATTATTGTGCGAAATATCTAACATCGAAAATAGAATGAAACATTTGAGGGAGCTTCGCTTGCCGCTCCCAGTCACGAGGCACTGTTTTTGCTAGAAATAATAATACTTGTATAATTCACTGGCTTGCTTTACAAAGAATTTCCTCGTATTATATGACACCAAGTCCTCAGGAATCACAAACTAGCAAACAATAAGATCAGGAGGAAATTTCTCATTTCATGTTCCCAAACTCGGGATACTTATTCGACTTATATACGTTCAATATCTCATTTGAATACCATAATGCACAATTCCTTCTTGTAAACAGCCATTAGGAAGTCCCATAATAATATGAGTCCCCGTGTGTCGATAGGACAATAATGAACAATAATTTAATTTTCACAATAGATACTCAGAGTAACTATGACTCAATTTCTAATTTCGCTTGCCATATTCGCCGTAGATACTTAGGGCAATAATGACCCAATTTCTAATTTAACTTGCAATATTTATCTCATCACCTTCACATAGTCAGCATAGTCCCCGACATAAACTTTTTCTTGAATGCACTTAGCTTGCCACAAGATGAAAATCGAAGATATAGATGGCCTAATAACCGATTATTTATACGATTTCACAGATTGATCCTAGTCTTGAGGTGACCTCATTAATTGATCTCTCGATAATCATGATAGGCAGTTGATAATACATAATTCCTATCACACTTGATTCGTTAGATAATAGATGCGCTCGCAAGAGTATTCTCTTGGCTTGCAATACACCTTATTGTGTAAGTTATCAATATCAAAAGCTCATTATTCTGAATACCCCACATAGATATAGAATGCCTCATTTCACTAAACATTTTTGTTTTGGCATCCGGAGAAAGATGAACTTCTATATGCTAATTTGGGGATAAATTTGTTAGTTATATCAAGGGCAATAGATATATCAATCCCTCAAGTAGAGAGACATGACTTTCTGACACTACATAATATGTGGGGAGAGTTCCAATAACAATGGGTTGCAATCCCTTCAAAATGCTCTTATTCTTCCAGGAGAAATAAACTATAGATTCCTTGTATTCGCCCTTGCATGATTGTTGGTTCAACGGCTCAGGATTATATCATCCTCATATTCTTCCATATTGGCAAAACATTTTTATTCGCAAGTCACTAGTGTTGGAGTTAGATGGGTGAGTATCACACCAGTCTGCAATCTGCACTTTCAATATTAGAAATTCTGCTTATAGCAACGTACTAAGTATACTCGTTTTATCATGTGGAAACTTTTTGGTGTATATCCCATTACTGGGTTAAATAGCATGAGTCTTCGTTTTCTCGGTCAACAAAACATGGGTAGTACCAAGAGCGGACACTACAAATGTGACAACGTCAAGTACTATTATTTTCAACGTTTCTTAGAAAGGAAATAATTACTCTGTCCCTTCTTGTCAATAGATGGCCCCACATATATTATCACTTTAATGAGGCTCACTTTCATAAGATTTTGAATCTTCTCTCTAAATATGTATACGGTCGGTTTATCGAAATTCGACCTATTGTATTTTCCTACTAACATAATTATGGCCCCTCTATCTCATCATTGAACCCAACCAAGGCAACACTTATGACTTCTTTGAATGCGCAAAATATAAACCCAAAGGTTTCCGATGTGGAGTGGAGACATAAACGAATAGATAGTTATATAAAATTTCCAACCTTTCAAAGCCACCCGACTACGTACTAAGGAATATGAAATTTTCCTTGATTGATAACTTATCGATTTATATTTCTCTCACAAACATCATAGACCAAGAAAAATTCTCGTCTTTCACCAAGAACTCACATCTAAGGGAATTCCACCTCATTCAATACTTCCTCAGTATACTAAATCACTCGCTCAAATATTAGAAGTGATTATTTCCATACCGGTTTTTATCTGTATACCATCACTATTGACTTCCACACATTCTTCTCGTCACATCTTTAAATATTGATTTCATCGATCGTTGGTATGTGGCACCATGGTTTATTTAAACCAAAAGGCGTAATTGAGAAAATTTAATCCAGCCAAAAAAACTAGTGTGTCAATTGCGGCGGTGGATATAGGTCCTCCGACCAAGCTTCACTCAACTAAGTGAAATCAATACAAACTCTGGAGCTATTATTCGACATTGGAACCATCAGTAAGTCCGTGACCGATTATGTGTGTTTCACAAGTTCGACGAGCCCTGCTTACAACAAACTTTCCATATCTTCAATAATTACCTCTTCATTTTGACGGGAGAACATCCGCTTGTATCAAGGAATTCATTTTCGTTTTTTTTATAATCCTCCTTAATAATAGAGGTTCCACGTTTATATATTTTCATTTTTCTTCTTGAACAAAACTGCATCATGTAATCAACTCGTTCTTTCTACTTAGAATGCCACCATATAGATGTTTTTCTTCTCATTAGACACATTCATACCGCTTCGGAACATAACACTAGGAAAATATTTTTCCCACACCTGATTTCCCTTCATCTTTTTTATTCCCGATAAGGTATGGAATTTCAATATCAAAGTGGGGTAGAGATAAGATATCTCCGATTAGATTTAAAGTACTTCTAGCAAGGGTAATATTATAAAGGAGTATAGGGAGATCTACCTCTACGAATTCAGTTAACAAAGACCTTGATATTTACTGATATCCCAATGTGACTGAGAGAATAATGGATCATTATGGAGCAAAATAACTGTTGTTAAACCAGACTTACTCAATACATTGCTTATTAGTTCTATGCCAACACATTTGCTAGAATGCATATATGGTCAAGATACTTGTCAGCTCGATAATGTCACATGTGAATTAAGAAAGCATGCTCAATAATCATATATTTTCGGACGAATACCATTTCGGGCGATCAATAAAATAACACAAATTGGACATATCTTTCGTGAACTCCAATTGACTTTGTTTGATAGTGGTTGATACTTCTGAATACCAAACAATCATAATTCTCGGGATCTCGTTAAATGACTCCAAAAGGTAACGTTGATAGATAACTCCAAAATGGTATTTGGAAAGATCAATTAATCACTAGTGGTAGATACGGTGATGCTACAACTAATAACCAAATGCTGGAAGTCCTCATGAATATTATTCCAGACGAAAACCATTCTGGATAGTGAAGTAAATGAACAAATGAACCCTTCACGATAGATTAAGAATAATCTGAACGAATACCATTTCGGATGATTAGGAAAAATAATTAGATGCTTGCCGCCTTCACGTTATGTGCATTGTTATCAATAATTTGATCATCGGGTTGATATTTAATTTCATCCATTCAAGCTTAACAATGTTTTTGAATTCCAAATCCTCAACTATAATTCCGAGGGCTTTCATTCACACAGACCCACATGATACGAACAGAGAATACTCATCGATCAAGACATGTTTAATTTCTCAAACAACAAGGAAACCACGGTGGTCCGCACAATTCGTATAACCATTCAGGAAGCCTTGATTACTTAATATGTATGCCGCCACATAAATATTCGCCCCACCGATCTTTCAATAACACAGCTCCACGCCGAAGTTCCATATTGTGATCCTATGATAACTTCAAGCGTTCCTTATTTATTCGTTGATGACTATAATGTCATTTTAACCACTTCTTCACTATTTATATTTGTAGTTTCTCTTTCTGTCACGATAAATACTTGTTCATTCACTATGCTCTCTCTTCCACACTAGTTCTTGTATTTTACCATAAATACTTCCAAAAGGCACACTCTTCAACTCCTTAATTTGAATATTAAGATATTCACTTCCACATTATAAGACATGTACGATCTATGTACTAATAAATGATTCACGAAGTTGCCATAAACTTTCTTAGCATCTGGGTCTTGAACCTTAAACCACCAAAGTAATCGATATAACATATGGGACATACACGATAGCTATATAGCTTTTTAATGAGTGTCCATAAAGAATATTAATTCTTCTAATTGATGACCAGAAATCTCTGTTAATTACTCTAAATTTCAAAATCTCGCATTACTAATTCGCCATCTCGTATGTTCTATGATCCCAAATGAACTAGATACATATTGAGTAAGCTCCTCCATACACATGACGTCTTGCGTCAAGTCATGTTAATCAATCACGGGGAGCGTCACTAGTTTCATGGGTTGAATGTTCAAGCCAACTCCTCCAGCCTCGGTCTCGAGCATTCCTTCCATCGTACTAATCAACTTACCAAACTAGCCCCGCTTCAATAACATCATATACCAATTATAGACAATCAATAGTAACTTGTACGAAATTGATATGATAAAAGACAAAATACTTGGGATTCTTGAGTCCCCGGTGTAGGTGCTTATAATAGAAGGGAGTATATAAGGGATTCTAATTTCTAATGTTCGATCATGGCGAGAATATACTTGCAATAGAATACCAAAAAAGGATCGCAAGTTGGACTTCGATAACGATACATTTGATCAATCACACGATTTGCAACAATGTCATGTGACCCAAAAGTGTGCAATCTTTCATTTCCTGAATATATTTTGTATATTTGAGGCCAAACTCTTCCACATACTTTACTATCTATCATCTAGAAACCAACGACGACCAACCTTACTCATGTTCTCCATAATCTCTCATTTTGCTACGGACTTTATTTCTTATAATATCACTTCAAAAAAGGAGTGTAAAACTTGTCGTAATCCTTCAAAACTTCCCAAATGCATCCTCTATGCGAGACATGGATCCAACAGGTGAACGCGCATCGGAATAGGATTAGGATCATATTATCGCTATTGACCGGTGAGACAATGATGATGTAGTAAGTTGGCACCATCACATATCCAACTCATCATTTCCTCGGGAACCATGCATGCCCTCGCGTAGCATTGAACATTTCCACACGAAAATCCGCATATACTCATGTAACCTCTTATCTTTCCATGTAATCAGTAAATCGCGTTGACTTGGCACCTCCAACTTCCAGCAGCAAACATTCTCTCCAAACATTTCGTGCACATATATACAATCAAGCAACACGTGGCCAAATTCCCCCCAATGCAACTATGCATCAGCTCATTTTCCATGTGAGGTTCACGTGTCTCACAAGTGCCAATCAACTGTCGCTCCACGCAATCCACATGACCACCACAAAACGGGTCAGAAAAACATACAACTTCTCCGAAGAATTGTTATGCCATGCCGAATACAACTCATTCTTGAATCCCAATATGAAATTATAGAAAACATCGGCAACTAATTGAATTATCGAAGAACAGACTCTTCCAAACATCCGGCAAAAGTACATGGTCACGTCATTGAAGTTCATCAAACTGATATGGATCTAAAGATTCGATGTTGAGGAGATCCTTAGGCGTTTCAATACACACCGATCTTGTGAAGAATAACCACCCTCAAAAGCGGAGGTATGTAAACGTATTGGGTATTTTCGCCATATACCCCACTTCTTTATAACCGAGGACCATATTGACCTCCAATATATCTCTACTACAGAATAAAATCCTTTCGATCATTCAAAATATGGCTCAATTTCGATAAACGAACCGAAATGAAATAGTGAGATACCACCAAAATCCGACCCGGAAAATATTACACCGTTACATCACAGTCTGACTTTAGACATAAAATGGAGCCTCCCATGAAATTTTCGTAATGCCGAAAATAGGCATTTTTTTTGCAATCCTTTAATCCCTTTGGCATGTCTTTCGCATATATTCATGTCATATGATAATCTTTCAATGCTCTCATAAATAGGTCCTCTCCGGATGAAATCCCGCTCCGGAGGTTGTTTAGATGTTCCCTATACTGAGGACTCTTCCGGTGGCACTGACTGAGTCTCGTGTAAAATATCATTCCTTCCACCTTCTACTACCATATTGACCTTCAATATAGCTCTACTACAGAATAAAATCCTTTTGATCATTCAAAATATGGCTCATTTTCAATAAATGGATCGAAATAAATAGTGAAATGCCACCGAAATCCGACCCGAAAAATATTACACCGTCACATCACCGTGTGATTGTAGACATAAAATGGAGTCTCCCATGAAATTTTCGTAATGCAGAAAATCGGCATTTTTTTTGCAATCCTTTCATCCCTTTGGCATGTCTTTGGCATATATTCATACCATATGATAATCTTTCAATGCTCTCATAAATAGGTCCCCTCCAGTGAAGTCCCAATCTGGAGGTTGGTTAGATGTTTCCAATACTGAGGACTCTTCCGGTGGCACTGATTGAGTCTTCTGTAAAATATCATTTCTTTCTCCTTGTACTACATAAGGGTTGCAGTCTAGTACAATTTCTTCATATATATTACTCTCATATTAAGAATCCCAGATCATCACAATATATAATAAGATCCAAGCTCAGCACAAGAAATCTTAATGGGACTAAGTCTCGGTCCCCACGGACGGCGCCAAATTGATCTCTTCTAAAAATATTTTGGAGTTTTTATTTACGATCAGTTGTTATGCCTACCGAATACAACTCATTCTTGAATCCCAATATGAAATTATAGAAAACATCGGCAACTAATTGAATTATCGAAGAACAGACTCTTCCAAACATGGCAAAAGTACATGGTCACGTCATTGAAGTTCATCAAACTGATATGGATCTAAAGATTCGATGTGTGAAGAATAACCACCCTCAAAAGCGGAGGTATGTAAACGTATTGGGTATTTTCGCCATATACCCCACTTCTTTATAACCGAGCTACTACAGAATAAAATCCTTTTGATCATTCAAAATATGGCTCATTTTCAATAAATGGATCGAAATAAATAGTGAAATGCCACCGAAATCCGACCGAAATACCACATGATAATCTTTCAATGCTCTCATAAATAGGTCCCCTCCAGTGAAGTCCATCGGTTCCCATACTAGGAGCTCAGCACAAGAAATCTTAATGTGATATTGCCCGGGTATATTCTCTTGTATTTATCCATACCCGGGGACTCTCAATTTCTTTTAATATTTGGAATTCAATTATTGTGGGGACACGAGCGATATACGAGGTTGGGCCCACAATGTGTGAGCTTACGTCATTGGGAGAGCGAAGCTCTATCTTGGATTTCACTATGATAATCGAAAGATACAAGTACAATCAAGTGATAATGATAACCTGAATGAAAACGGTACGAAAAACGATCGAATCCACTCCGTCCCGCCCAAGGTGTAACGACCGTAATTTGGGCCTAGTTGTTTTGGTAAAAACATGATAATTAAAACGGAAATATTCGAAAGCAATTTAAAACATAGTTCAAAACATTAAAGTACGACTGCATAATTTAGAGTGTTCTCCGAAGGACCGGACTCTATCACCGGACAACCGACGTCCTCCTTCCCCGTCCATATCATATCTCACCTGCGTAACCTACAAAATCTGTAAGGCGGTCACAATCTATTAAAGGAAACTTCACACACACTACACATTATCTTTCTTACTTCTTAGGTACATCATACACACACACATGAACCATTTCACTTAACCTTTTCTTATTNCAGCACAAGAAATCTTAATGGGACTAAGTCTCGGTCCCCACGGACGGCGCCAAATTGATCTCTTCTAAAAATATTTTGGAGTTTTTATTTACGATCAGTCAATTTCTTTTAATATTTGGAATTCAATTATTGTGGGGACACGAGCGATATACGAGGTTGGGCCCACAATGTGTGAGCTTACGTCATTGGGAGAGCGAAGCTCTACCTTGGATTTCACTATGATAATCGAAAGATACAAGTACAATCTTTCGTTCCCGTATTTCTCATTATCTACCGTCTAGACTTTTACCGTTACATTCCCTACTATTTGTTTCGACATACCACTCCGTCCCGCCCAAGGTGTGGGGAGTCGCGACTTTTTGCATGAAATCTCACGAATACATACAAAATTTCGCGACCATGTGCAATGTCTCGCGGATGGGGGCGAGAAGTCGCGAGTCAAAGGGTCCAAGTGACGAAAACAAGCGAGTCCGGGGTCAGGCGACGAAATCTCGCGACTGCTGCCATGCATACGTGTTCTCGCGACTTTTTGGGCACGAAGTCGCGAGTGTGAGTGTTTAGGGGTGCTCTTGCGACTTTTTGTACAAAAAGTCGCGACTAGGCCAAAAGCTTGCGACTCCGGGGCCATGGGAAGCGTACTAAGAGTCTAAACCCTTTATGTGGGGCCTAAGGTCTTATATTTATAAAAAAATTTGGCTCAATAAGTCAACTTAGGATCCAAAAGTCCAATCTTATTTTATTTAGCCCAACATACTTAGAAAATATCCAATTGAACGGAAATAAGTGTCACATCGTTCCGGAACTTTGAAAATGCACCCTGGTCGAACACTAGTAGCACATAATGTCGAGAAAATACCCGAGAATATTCTTCACCTGTTCATCGTCTCCAAATGCTTAGGAGATAGCCAAAAATATCGCCTAAGGTTGCCAACGAGCTCTCTTAGTACCAAATTACGAAAATACCCCTAGCATCATTTCCGACCGAAATCATCGAAAACAGCTCAAAACACCCAGAATACTCATACGGGGGCCCGGGATGTCCAAATTACGAGACTACCCCCAAAATCATAGTACTCAATAAATATAATAGAAAATCACAAACACCATTTAATCACGTCAGACGAGCTCCGGGGGTATTATAATTATATAAATATCTCTTGGCAATATCAATTCCTAACCTGTTTTTCTATAAAGGTTTTTATGTCCAATTGCAATTTGATCCTCTTCCTACCTTTTTATTCATTTCTATGTGATCTTCAATCTTGTTACCCCTTTATGACCCGACACCCTACATTACTTTTAGGCTCGTCGCCCTTTGGGAATCTGGGTCCTCACATGTTTTTGCATTGGCATACTCTATTGTGGATGAAGAAATCATAAATTCATATTCTTGGTTTATTGATTTTGATATTTTGTAGGGTCATTTCATAGTTTTTTTATGGTGATTTGGAGGCAACACAAGTACGAAAGGTGTTTGATCGTCAAATGGACCAAGTTGGGCTTTGGACCTGTATTGTAGTACTCACCTTTCTTTTCTATAAATATAGGTTTGTGATATAAAGAAGTGTTCACATTTTGGAACAAGTCCCTAGAAATGCTCTTAGTTCTAAGTGATATCGAACGGCTAAAATTTTCACAATGAGATAAAGTTTCGAGACCATCGGACCAATTTCACAAAGAACTTCGCAATAGTCCATCTTTTATCGTAGTCTATAAATACATGGACCACAATCATTTTGGCTGTTGTAAACTTTTGGCATGAATTCCTATACATGGACCATATCTTTTGGCTTTTTTAGTGCAATTAGGACTTTCTATCATATCTTGAGAGTCACAAAATTTTGTCTTTAATGGGATATCCGCGATGTTTAGAATAAACATGAGTAATAGACATGTTTTGACGAAAACAGAGTAATCACGACTTACTGTCATAAGCTGAGACTCACGATATTTTGTCCCCTATTCATGACGCTTTGATCGTAATCTGCATCGCGGGGTTTTGTCTCTAAAATCGTGATATTTGGCTTGGTAACTGCGAGGTTTTGTAATTGCCCTGACTTTTACGATATTCTTATTTTATTCAGTTTATCTCTTGTGGTGTGTGTGTATATCTCATATTGGAATACCGAGGTAGAGCCTAACTCTCTCGAGGACATAAACTCACGTTTTGTGAGCTCAACCTCGTATACCATTGTGTCGGACATAATTCCATCTTAACTAAGTTAAAGAAAAAGGAAGATTAATTTTTCAGACAAGATCACTAAGTGTCATGCCCCGAATCCCAGCCTAGACGTTTTCCGTGCACGACATGTCGTGATCCACTCTTCTTTGGAACACTAGGCGATTTTTCTATAGAATAATATAATAAAATTTACATCGGAATATTTATCCTAACTAAACTTATACAACTTTATCTAATTCTTTTAAACTCATCATCTTGCTAACACTTAACGAACTCACTCTACTCTCGACTTCGTAATCACTCTCGGTATCAGCCGATGACTAATTGTTCGCACGCTTCCCCTTAATCTCTTCCTTTTCTATAAAACCGTAAAGCGGTCATAATCGAATAAAAGAAACTTAGGTTAAAACTATTTAAAAACATAACTTTATTTCTAAAACATCTTTTCTTTTGAAAACTTGTCTTGCTTTGAAAACTCATTGTAAAACATTGTTATAAAAGTCATACTTGAAAACTTAACTCTTTTTTAAGTTCATTTAAATAACTTTATAAAACTCGTAAAAACTTATCTTGAAACATTACTTATCTTTTTCTCATGTGTCTTTTACTTATTTTGACGGCTCTGTTTTACATGCCCGGTGACATGCCTCACCCAAGTCGACTGTTAGATGTTGGTTGACTCGACAAGCCGTATGCTTCCCTTCCCCTGGAGAGTACTCAGGTGCTACCATTTTCTCACTCGGGTCTATTTTGCCAATTCAATACACATTTTTCCATTTTGGAATTTATCGTTCTCTTCATTAAGCATGCCATTCCTTTGGCGAATCGTGTGCGAGGCACGATGCTGAGTTCGATCGGACGGTCCATCCTTCCTCACCCCAAGTCTTATTCTTTCATAACATTTTATAAAAATAATATAAGGACACCCTCTCCCAGTGGGTGCTTACACCCGCAGAGACAATGTATCTCAAAACATTTTAATTTAAACACACCATCTTGAAAAGAATAAAATAATATAAACCTTCTATTATTTGATTTATCATTCCGTATACCATAATTTTGTGCATTGTCCACGACTCAATCCATCAATCCCAATTTAGCACTATTTCTCTACTCGTGAATTAACCCTTGAAATCAAGTCTCAACTTCTACAATTGACATCAATTAATTTGTTAAGACTAACCAAAAGGGAATAATGCCTCGCTCATTTAAATCTTAAATCTTAAACAATAACACGAATCTCCAACCATAAATCATAATGTTTTTGGTATTCTATATCCTACAACAGAGACGATATGCTACAACTTTAACTGATGCAAAATCCGTAACTTACTTGTTCAAGAAATGGCAACCCAATTAGGCTACAGAGAGGACAATGCGGCTGCCCAATTTCAGCCCCAAATTAAAGTTTAGAAACATCTTTGACATGTGAATACGCACTACGCAGAACTATGGGTAGGGATGTTAATGGGTAGGGTTTCGGCCGGGTTTGGTCGAATACACGTTGGATCCACCACTTATAACTTTAAATAAATGTCCGCCCCGAACACACATTGGTTATTATTCAAATCCGTGTCCTACCCTTGTGAATACCATCCCCACGGCGAATAATCTAAACCACGTAAAATTTCAAATAATAAAAAATATAACTTTTTTTTTCACTTTTTCTGATAATATTTTTAAAATTTTTTGAAAATATTTAAAATAAAAGTAATAAATTTTGTAAACTTGATTGTTTTTATTTATGACTGATATTTATAAACATATCGAAACTTAAAATTAATGTAAAGAAATATCAAACTTTGAAAATTATAAAAATAGTACAAAAATTGTTATAATCAAACAACTCAAACTCAAAAATCAAAAAGCTTGTCAATATATTCACTTATATTTATAAGCTAAATATTTTAAGCAATTGTTCTTTGATTTTAATATACATTAATGTTTTAAACACGAATATTGTTTTATTTGATTACTTAACCCTAAAAAGTGTAAAAATATATCTAAATTTTTAAATAGTGTGAATAACATATTTATATATTATAAATTACATAAATAACACTTTAATATTTCGAAATCGATTACCAAAAAATGGATAAAAAACGTCATTTTATAGTCGATATTCATTCATAAAAATATGTAAAATACACAATTTCTAAACTTTTGACATCGCTTTTACATTATATTTTGTTACAAAATAAACGAAAATATTATAATAACACCAAAATGCATTTGATATTGCCCAGAGTTATTTATATAATTATAATACCCTCAGGGCTCGTCTGACGTGCCTAAATAGTATTTTCGATTTTCTATTATATTTATTGAGTACTGTGATTTTGGGGTTAGTCTCGTAATTTGGGCATCCCACGCACCCGTATGAGGATTCTGATGGTGTTTTGAGCTGTTTTGGGTGATTTCGGTCGGAAATAATGCCAATGTATTTTTATAATTTGACACTCGGAGAGCTCGTTGGCGACCTTAAGCGATCTTTTTTTGCAATCTCCTAAGCATTTGGAGACGATGAACTGGTGAAGAATATTCCCAGGGATTTTCTCGACATTACGTGCTACTAGTGTTTGACCGGGGTGCATTTCCGAAGTTCAGGGAAGCTGTGACACTTATTCCCGTTTAATTGGATACTTTCTAAGTAAGTTGAGCTAATTTGACTAAGATTGAGCTTTCGGAACTTAAGTTGATATATTGGGCCAAGTTTTTCTATAAATACAAGACTCTAGGCCCCAGAAAAGATTCAAACTCTTTTTACGCTCTCTGAAGCTAGTCTCTCGCTTGAACTCAACTCGGTAATCGCGAGATTTCGATGTTCAGCCTCATACCTGCGACTTTTCGTTCAAAAAGTCGTGAGTTTCTGTTCCAAAACTCGTGACTCATCACTTGTCTCGCGACTTTCACACCCCCTGTCTCACGACTTTTTGCTTGGCCAGGGGACTTGCAACTTTTCGTCCCCTAGTGGCTATTTTTCGTCTGCCAGTCGCGAGTTTTTGTTGCTCCGGAGCTATGGAGTGAATTTGATAATTTTTCGAACCGTTTTCATTCGGATTGTCATCATCCCTCATTTGTATTGTATTCTTTGATTATTATAGTGAAAACCAAGGTAGAGCCATGCTCTCCCGAGTACGTAAGCTCACACATTGTGGGCCCAAACTCGTATATCGCTTGTGTCTCTACAATAATTAAATGCTCGATTATAAAAGAAATTGACTGATCATAAAGTAATACTCTAAAATATTTTTAGATGAGATCAACATTCATCCAAACAAACATAGTTTTATAAAATTGATTATATAGATTCTTATTATTATTTATAACTATAATAAATTTAATCATAATTACATATCATGAATACAAACATATTGACATATAAGATATTTAAAGAAATATTATATTAAAATATTTTAAATATTATATTAAGTTTGGCGGGTATGAGTTTGGGTTTGAGTGGAAATGTACATCCATCCCGCCTTGGTTTATCATTTTTAAACTCTTGTCCGTCCCATAACCATCAAAAGTCCAACCCTCACAGGTAGGGTTGGGTTGGATATCCACCGGGTTGAATTTTTTTGTCATCACTAACTATGGGTGGCTGAACAAATGCCATTTACGCCTTCTCGATTCCTTTCTCCACGAAGTCACAACCTAGGTCAAGGATTCCAACGATTTCTATCTTTCTATACATCAGCCATTAAAGACATTGCCTCTACCTTGTGTATTTTGGCCGTTTTGCCATGCACCATCGCCATATAATGTCAAGACAAGATTCCAACCATACAACCTGATACTCAAGAAAAATTCATTGAACCAATTCCCTCGGCCATGTAGCAACACTCTACACTCTCTTCCCAACCCTAACCCTCCTTTTATTTTTATAATAGAGGATAAATGAGGCCAACTTGTTTTGGATCTCCAATATAAGTTGTAGCCCAATAATCATATGACATAGTGTAATTAAAATATCTTTTATAATTAAACATAATCCATATTAAATTTACCTTGTTTAATCATTATTTACACAAAATATATTGTCTCACTTCTTATAATAAATCATAAACTTTGTCAAATATTCAAATAGCTACTATGATATTTTAATATAATCTCTTGTATATTATATATAAATAGTTTTTCTCTAATATATTTTGTCTTCTAATATATTTCAATATTATTATATTTTTTACTTCAAAATATAATCAATTTATTCTATATTAATTTATCGTAATATATATATATTCCTAACTATACAATCTCCCTCATTACACCGTTCCCATTCATTCACCAACAATATTTATCAATCATATCTTCATTATTAAATATAATTACCATTTTCACTTGAAACTAAAATATATTTGATATCACTATGAGATATTTATTATTCGATAACACATATATATCTATATAGTAATTCCCAAGTCGAGAAATAAAGCAGATCGATGTATTTTGATGATTGACATTGTTTATAGCTTATCGTGGTATTTGGATCGAGTAACTTATTTATTGGACCATTGTGCCTAATTTAGAGATTAACGGGTCATTATTTATTGGACTCCATTATTGGTGGGCCTAGTGAGTTATAATTGGGCTGGACAAATCATCTATATAAACATGATTAAAGTGTTAAGGAGGAGAGCTTGAATTCTTGACCTAAGAAGGAGGCCGCTTTTCTTTTTCGCCCGGGAAAACCTACGATTACGGCCATCAAAACACGATCTTTTTTCTTTAGTTTCTACCTCATGTTCTCCTATTGTAAATCAACGAACTTGACATTTATAGTGGATTCAAAGGCTACGGCCGGGGTGGTTTTTTATCATTTCTTTTACACAAAGGTTTTCCACCTACAAAAATAATGTTTTTTTACTTCTTGCTTTCGTATTACTTTTTCGTTCGACCCCTATCCGTAAAAGGGGGTCTAAATTTTGTTATTGCGGATTTTTAGCAGCGATAACATTGGCGCCGTCCGTGGGGACGTTTTTAATCCCATTGAGTTTTTAGCTGGAGTTTTGGATGGAAAACGCGAATATATTTTCGATTTAGCGCAGCTTTGGTATTGAGTGTGTTTCTATATATTTATCCGTTCGATTGGTCTGAAATTTTTGTATACTGTTATACACATATGGATCTCAGTTCTGAACGGTGAAGATCGAATTTTATGCTCGTTTGGATTTTTGAATTAACGTTGGTCTAGAACAATTCGTATCTGCTTTTTCTACAATATGTAATTCTGAAATTTCGATTCGAATCTCATTGTTTTACCTTTGGATTGTTCTGAAAGTTTTGAGCATGGTTTCACACATATCTTTCGGTCCTCTGATTGTTGAAGAACAGTTTTTTGGCACATTGAGATTTCATATTACTATCCGAATATATGTTTGTTATTTCTAATCCTATAGTAATGGGCTGTTCGGATATTCTATTCAGTTTGCATAATTGGACCGTTGGATGTTTCTGAAATTAATATATATTAGTCTAAACGTACCTGTAAATTTTCTAGACGGTGGAGATCGATTTTAAATGTTGTTTCAGTTTTAAATTAACGACAAACGTTTAAAGTTTCGGATTGAGTTTTCTGCAATATTGAGTTATGATATTCTATATGACATGCTTTATTTCACGGTTGGATTATTATGAAATTTACGTATATTATTAACGAAACATTGTTCTACGTTCTCAAAGGTGGAGATGAGTTTCTGTAATTATTTCAATGTTCGAATTATCGGAGGAAATATAACAATGTTGATTCCGATTTTTCAGAATTTGTTATCTAAGAATTCTGGTATGGATTTAATTATTTCACTATTGGATCGTTATGATATTTATACATATTTATCAAGACATATTATTCAAATTTATGAACTTTCTTCGTTATGGAACATGTAGATCGATTGATCTTATTTACTTCGGATTTGAAATTATATAATCCAAAGAAGATGGATTTCTATATTTTTGGATTGGGATGATGCGGATTTTATGATAATATGCTAATCTCTTCATGTTGGTATTCTTTATTGGTATCTTCTGAATGATTTACTAGGGAACTCGTATGTGTTATCATCCTGAGTTGTTTATCACCTCCTTAACAGAGAATTATTTAATTATTAAAGAATGTTATGGATAGCCGGAGACTCTCGAGAAAGATTACATATGAAGTGAATTTGTTTTGGATGCATAGAAAAGACAATTTGTCTTCTTCGAGACATGCAAGTGTTAGAATTGATGTTCTTATTTATGATCAAAATAGTCAAGAAATTGTCGTATAGATGACACAAATTTTCCTATATATTATTGGATTTGTCATAAGATTATGTTATTGATGGCATAGATTTTATTATTTATAATCATTATTGTCGAAATTACCATAATTAGAGCAATCAAGATTGAGTTATGTTATACAAGTATTAAGGTTTCTAGAAAATGGAGACTTCCTTCATTATTGGAAACGCAAGAGAATTCGATATTACGAAGAGGAAATATAGAATTTCTTGGTTCTTTACGGGGAATTTATGGTCTTTTCTTATAACAATGGAACTTAGCAGACACTTGATACACTTGATGGAACGAAGACTATCTTAGTTTTCTATCGATTTTATTTTCTTATATCATGATAAATAATGATTTAAACACTTTTACATATGGATTATGGTTTCATGGCTTTGTGTTCAATGTGCTCATAATATTACAAATTTGGAGCACGATGGTTCTTTTCTAATTGATTGGTGGAGTCGGAGTTGAGTCTTCAGACTGAAGACACTTGAGTTGATTAGAGTTCATTTCTATTTGATTTCACAGTATTGCAAAGACATCACAAAAAATGTGAAGTTGTTGGTTTGATATTCTGCCACAGCGACGAATTAAAAAGGGATGATTATTTTTGCAATGAACTATGAAGATCACTATTGATATTGCACATGGATATTTTTGTAATTTAGATACCCCGATAATCTTATGGAGCGCCTTCTAATGTATTATGAATATTTTGAGATAAAGCAACTTTGGAGGTATTTTATATTTCGGACACCCCGGGGATATTGTGTTTTCGTAATTTATAGGCCCTGGAAGCGCATATAAAAGTTCCTAATGACATTATCAATATTTTTGGAAGATTCCCAGATAAATTGATGTTTGTGTTATTTTCGTAATTTGGGTGCCTTTGAGTCGGCAGGGCAAATATTTAGTGGTAGATTGGATAAATTTTGAATATTTCTTAGATTAAATCATGTAGAGAGTATTTCAGCATCTTTTCACTATCGAGGGTCGATAACAATGCCAAACCCTAGGATAATTGGAAGAAACGAGGGCGATGTATTACCGGGGACTCATTACTGAGCCTTCTCGGATCAGGAATTCATCCGATAGGGCATCTATTAGCTATCTACTTACTTGGTGTTTATCAAAATGTTTTGAATTCGAAAGAGTGGATCGAGTAATTGCCTGAAGAATGTCATCTCCCAACATGAGTACGTTCACGATCCGCTTATCAGAATAGTGAAGAAAAGAACGTAGCGGAGTATATCATGAAAATGACATCTAATTATCTTTCTTAATCATCCGAAATGGTATTCGTTCGGATTAATCTTAATCTATCGTGAAGGGTTCATCTGTTCGATTTACTTCACTATCTAGAATAGTATTCGTCCGGAATAATATTCATGAGGACTTCAAGCAATTTTTTATTAGTCGTAGCATCACCGTATCTACCATTGGTGATTAATTGATCACTCTAAAGTCCTTTAAGGAGTTATCTATCAACGTTACTTGTCTGGAGTTATATATCGTGAAGAAGACATCGAATTTATATATTTTATTAATTGTCCAGAATGGTATTCGTCCGGAAATTTAATTTTATGGAACTCCCCTTCTTCAATTTTATTTTAATGATCATTTGGAATGGTATTCTTCCGGAAATATATATTTATGGATCCCTTAATTCACCTACAACATTATTGGGTTGAACTATTAAGCTCAAGACAATACATTTTATGTTAGTCAGATTTAATAACAGTGTTGATGCTCCTGAATGATCTATTTTTCTCCTAATCTCTTTGGGAGATAAAGAATATCGAGGAATTTAATGGTGGTATTCGTAGTGGTGGATCTTCTTATCATCCCGTATAATGATATTCTAAATGAGTGTTTTATGTTTGTTCGGGCGATTGTATCCAAGCCTCATTTGATGATGAAGTTTCCTATCCCCTCGGGTATCAGAAAGATGAAAGGGAACCCGGAGTTAACACTTTCTTGTTGTAATATCATGTGTCAAATCCTTATGTATGGCTCTAGTGCGAAGAAATCAGTTTGGATTGTGAATGTTTTATCAGAAAACATGAGTGGATTCAAATGATGAGGTCTTCTCGGAAGTATATAAAAAAAAAACGATAAGCAGATGAAACATGCGGTTATTAAAGCAGTTTGAAATGGAGAATTGTCATAGTGTTGTTATTCAGATTTGAAATGGAGATGTCAACATAGATTGAAAATGATTCATTAGAAGAAGCAGAAGTTCTCCCGGAAAAAGAATAGGCAATTTGTTGAATATGTTGGAAGTTTGTTGCAAGCATGACTCATCAAGCTTGTAAGATACGTATATTGGATCACGAATCAATTGGTTGTCCCAAAGTTGAATAATAGCTGGAGAGTTCGTATGATGATAGATTCGAGGTGGATTCATATTTAAGGATACGATCGATGAATGTTTGGAAGTCTACATCAAGGAATGCATACAAAGAGTCGACAATNGGCCGAATGACACCGTTTTATGAACGGGTCGAGAGTGCGATGGCGCCGTCTTATGGACGGGCCGAATGACACCGTTTTATGAACGGGTCGAGAGTGCGATGGCGCTGTCTTATGGACGGGCCGAGTAAGTGGTGACGCCGTCTTATGGATGGGTCGAGAGTGTGATGAACCCGGGTGCAAGTATATACCGGCGGCGAGTGTGTGATGGCCCCGGGTGCAAGTATATACCGGCGGCGAGATTGTGGTGGCCCCGGGTGCAAGTATATACCGGTGGCGAGAGTGTGATAGCCCTAGGTGCAAGTTTATACTCGTGGGAAAGTGAGAAGAACTCGGGTGCAAGTTTATATCGGAGGGAAAGTTTGATGACCCTGGGTGCAAGTTTATACCCGAAAGGTAAACGTGATTGGCATTACTTGATGCCAACGGGTGATTGTTGAGACCCGATCATATTAGAATAATTAGGGCGCTACTTGAGGCCCACGGGTGGTTGTTGAGACCCGAGTTATGAAGTTAAGTAGGGCGCTATTTGAGGCTCACGAGTGCTTGTTGAGACCCGAGCTATGAAGTTAAGTGGGGCGCTAGTTGAGGCCGGTGATTTTTGGATGCTCGTTGAGACCCATAAGTGAGGGCGATATTGGATGCTTATTGAGATCTGTGAAAGACATTTGCCTTCTCCGTGCCCCTCTAAAGTCCACCTAAGCCAAGGTACTGGATCTGCCTATACGAGATAATACCCAATCTTAGTAAGGGGTGTTGGAGTGATTTTTGAGGATCAACACCGGGATTTCATGGATTCTCTTTATGGCTTTGTATTTTCGTGGCATAACAAAATGGATAAGCGGTATTCTTATTGTATTATGGAATGATTTTTCTAATTTATGATCTGGTATTTTCTTTACAATCAGGATTACCAAGTGATGGTACAACGACATGAATTTCATTATTTAAGATAAGATATTTTCATTTACGACCAAGATGATCAAATGATTGTCTTTTGGCGTGGACTTCACTAAATTTTATTTATTATTGGGGACTCTCAGTTATGACCCCCAACAACAATGAATATTTTATTATTTATGTTCAGAAAATCATACTTATTATATGAGGAATTGTGAAGTAGTTTATTCGGGCATATCAAGATATTCTCACATACCAGGAGTCTTATCGATTGTCGGAAACTATCAGAAATTTTAAAGACAACATATGAAACAAAAGTCATCGAAGACTTTTATAGAGTTCATCGATAGAGATTTTGGAGAAATATAATATCAGGTTCAGTTAAAAGAAGATAATATCTGTAACAATCGTAAACCAGCCCTAACAATGTCTATGCGCAAGTAAGGTGGAACCAAACATTTTAACAAAACGAAATTCGAATCCGGGGAAATGTCATCGTTTTTCAAAATACAACTAGATAGCAAAAGAAGCAAAACAACAAAATCCAAAAGGGGTGACTCGTACAGTGGACGATCGACGACCTTAGCTCCAATGTCACCTAAGCCTCCGATTCTCCCCCTACAAAATCTGTAAAACGGTCATAGTCTATTAAAAGAAACTTCTGTAAAATGTATTTAATATCAAGACTTTATCCCTCCCTTTCTCCTTATTTTAGCCTACATGCTCTCTTATCTTTTCCTGTCTTTTTATATTTTCTCTCTTTACCCTTGTTGGTTTCCTACTATGATCGGTTTTTACATGCCCGATGACATGTCTCGTCCAAACCAACCGTTAGCTGTTAGTTGGTTCGACGAGAATATATGCTTCCCTTCTCCGGTCAGGACTCGGGCGCTACACCGTTCCGATCCGGTTCCGTACGGCCCTGTAGTGCGCACAGTTCAGTTCTGGTGAACTCACGTATTCCCTCCTCGGACATGTCCTACCTGTGGCTGATCGTGCTCATGAACACGATGCCGGGTTCGGTGTTCCCACCTCGCCCCTAGATTTCTTTTTTTCTTTTTTTCTTAGTTCACACCCTTTCGATTCGATTTAATATTCATTTAAATTCCTAACCGTGAACCTTCTTTTAATTTACTATGTTTGCTCCGCTTACCTGGTCGTTCTATCGCCTGGTGCTTCCTTGTTCCCTACTCCCTGAATATACGTATTAACATGTTATACCGTTGTGTAGCCCTATGACTTACTCTCGTTAATTAGTCGAATTATGCGTCAATTGGCGGTCTTACCCTAGGATTTGCGATGAACTACGCTACGGTCCACAATTTGCAGCCAAGTCGTGTGTCGCTCTTCGTATTGACGATAAATTGCGTTTCGGTCCTTAATTTCCGCGAAAATTTGCATTCAGATTCATTTCCGGGATAATTTGCACTACAGCCCTCAAATCTGCGACAATTTACACGTAAGCCTTGAAATTCGCGATAATTCTACGCTTCAATCCATTTTCGCGACAATTTGCACGCAGATCCCAGAATCGCGACAATTTACTTCTTGGCCCCTGATTTCCGCGATAATATTGCAGCAGCCCCGATTTCCGCGATAATATTTGCCTCACCCCAATTTTCGCGATAATCCTCTTCTTACTCCCAATTTCCGCGATAATATTACATCAACCCTGATTTCCGCGATAATCTTTGCCTTTACCCCGGTTTTCGCGATAATTTCAATTCCTCTCGAATTTCTCACGTTTTTTGTGCCAAATGACCCCTTCTTTTCCCATTCCACTCCTATTTATAGATTTCTTAACTTGTCTAAATGACCCTTTAACCCCTCCTAAAATTCCCTCTTCTTATACTAAATTACTAAACTACCCCTCATTTCATGTTTTTAACAATAATTTATGCGATTCTAACCTGTCCGACTTCCGTTTGTGCCGCCTTCCTGGGTCGTTACAATATCCCACTCATTATTTTAGAAATATATATGAAGTTTCATGAGATGATGGTATTCAGTCAGTAATATTTATTTAGTTGAGATATGCTTAATCACTCAAGCCTGGTATATTCAGTTACAAAATAAGATACTACTATTATGAGTTTATTGCAACAATATTCTACGGGTAAATTTATGATTTGTATACTCGAATATTTTGACTACGCAAATCAGGGGACTTCTGATATCACCCTGAGATATTTATTATTCGATAACACATATATATCTATATAGTAATTCCCAAGTCGAGAAATAAAGCAGATCGAGGTATTTTGATGATTGACATGGTTTATAGCTTATCGTGGTATTTGGATCGGGTAACTTATTTATTGGACCATTGTGCCTAATTTAGAGATTAACGGGTCATTATTTATTGGACTCTATTATTGGTGGGCCTAGTGAGTTATAATTGGGCTGGACAAATCACCTATATAAACATGATTAAAGTGTTAAGGAGGAGAGCTTGAATTCTTGACCTAAGAAGGAGGCCGCTATTCTTTTCTTTTTCGCCCGGGAAACCTACGACTACGGCCATCAAAACACGATCTTTTTTCTTTGGTTTTCTACCTCATGTTCTCCTATTGTAAATCTACGAACTTGACATTTATAGTGGATTTAAAGGCTACGGCCGGGGTGGTTTTTATCCTTTCTTTTACAGAAAGGTTTTCCACCTACAAAAATCGTGTCTTTTTACTTCTTGCTTTCGTATTACTTTTTCGTTCGACCCCTATCCGTAAAAGGGGGTCTAAATTTTGTTATTGCGGATTTTTAGCAGCGATAACAATATTCAATATATTCAATTTTGGTATCTTCATGTTATATACCCAATAATGTTTATTAGTTATCTAACTCCCCTAAAATTTCGGGTTGTGACATTCTACCCACCTTAAAATGAGTTTCTTCCTCGAAATTCACCGTTAATATATTAAACTCTCTTATTCTTTGTAGTTTCTCTAAATTTTCGAGTTATTACACTAAGATTCGTGGAAAATTACATAGAGGTCACCAGGAATCTACGTTTTATGGAGAAAACCACCTAAAAAACAAAATTGCGTCCGTGGATGAAACTTGCAGCATCTGCTGCAAAGGAAAAATGGCCAAACTTCCGTTCCCCTCAGGAGTCTCCTGGCGATCAACCAAACCGCTGGAACTGATACACTCAGATCTCTGCGGCCCAATGTCAGAACTCAAGCTCAGGGAGGTCATGAACAAGCTTGAGTTTCGATAGATTTATCAGTCTCGTTTTACTTATGTGACCAATTCTCTTGTGCCAAAATTTGGTAGATTGCTCCACTGCAGACATACATTTGGCCGAGTTTCCCTGTGGATCTACATAGAAGCATCGCTTGGACATTGGTGCTTTTATAAGTAGCATCCTATTTGGCTTAAATACTGAGCAGCAGGTGGCTTCGAAGGTCAATTTGAATCCCTCTTCCATTCGTTGCCCTATACTCAGTAGATTGTATCTGATTTCAGGTACCAGAAGAACATTGTCCAACGTTAGGTTGTCTGAGAATTTGATCGTGCCCTTGCCAGTTACAGGGACTACTCGCTTGTCTCCAATTTCCACTCCCCCAGAGGTTTCGATCACTTTGGCGAAGAATTTCTCATTACCGGTCATGTGATTCGAACAACCGCTGTCCAACATCCAGCTTTCTGTGATTTCAGTACCCAGGAGGCATTTCACTTCATCCACCAGAGTTACAGCACAACGGAAGTTCGCCTTTGCTACAAGGGCAGCATTTTCATCCACTATCTCCTCTTTTACTTCAACTTCGTTGGTATGAGTGATTTGTGCTTGCTCCCTCTCAGGTGCTCTGCATACTCGCGTGACATGTCCATGACTTTTGCAGTTGTAACAGAAAGCACTTGGCCTGTAGAAGCATGCGCTCTCCCGGTTATTTGTTCGTTCACAATGGGCACATGGTAGTAACTTGGATGTTTCTGCTCCTCTTGAGTTTGTGTATGGTTTGTTGTTGTTTGTTCCCTAATAACCCGTGTAATTTCTTGCAGGAAAAGAATTTTCACTTCCTCCATGGATAGTGCTCAACTTTGTTGCTTCCTTGTATCGTAACTCCCATTTCATCTCCATAGAGTGAAGTTCTTCCACCAGTTGTTGAGCCGTTAGATTGGTGGTCAGATCTCCATGAATAGATTCAAGTGAGAACATTTTTTCGTCATACTTTTGAGGTAACGACTCTGTGATTTTTTCCATAATCTTTACTTCATCAAAGGAACATCCCAAGAATGAGATCTCAGACACCAATATCATGACTTTGTCTAGGAAGTAGCCACGTTCTCAGTGTTTTCCATCTTCAACCTATCGATCTCCTTTTTTTTCGTTCCAATCCTACTGCTGTTAAGACGTGAACTTCCCTGATATATCTCAGTTAGAGCATCCCACACTTCCTTAGAAGATTCGCATGACACCACTCTGCTCAGCACTGGTTTCTCCAAGGATTACGGCCAGAGCTCTGTAGGACTTGGCAACTTCCTCAGCGTAGTGTTTTCTTCGCTGGACATGGCGTGGATTTGGAGCTTCAGGTAAAGCTTCGTTTCCAAATTCGACATACTGCCATAAGTCCTGCGATCTCAAGAAAACTTCCATTTGTTTTATCCAGGTGTGAAAGTTCATGCCGTCAAATTTTGGACCACTTGCTCCCATTGTCCCTTGTGCAGCCATGAAGATCTTGGAACCAGATAGCTCCGATACCAATTTGTTGGAGTTTTGAGGACTGCTGGTGGAAGAATCTGTTGGAGTTTTGAGGACTGCTGGTGGAAGGAAGTGGGCGAAACAGAGACGACGAGTTTAGCTTTCTGTTGGATCGATGTATTTATTTTATGGTTTGGTTTTTATGATCTTGTAGCAAACGCAAACATTGAATGTAAAGTTTGAACAAGTCTTGATCTGAGATTCTACTGGAAGAATAAGCAAAATGCAAACAGACAATAAAATCGAAATGAGTCTAGAGCATTTATGAACAGCCAAATCGAAACTTAACACTAATAAGGAAACAAACTGAAGCATTGCACGCAGATCTTGGTTGCTGATCTTGGCTGAAAGTGGATCAGAGTGGATCAGAGTGGCGCAGCGGATAAGCTGAGCTTAGTTTAGCTCTGGTGCAGGAGAGGATCCATGCTCGGATTTTCCACGTTCAGCTAATCAATCCATTTAGCTTCAATAATTAGAAACTATGATGTTTGGATGCGTCAATGCCGATACGTTGACTCGTCGCAGTATAAATAGATTTGTCATATTTTCGTCGCATCTAATACATAAATATATAAAATATACATAATTATTTATCATTTAGTATTTAAATATTTAATATTTACCAATATTTTTGAATTCTCATAAGAAATCATCATGCCATGTATGTTTATGAGATTATTCATTAAAAAAGTATCTATGGAGTGAAAGAAAATTATTAAACATTGGATTATTCTACATCTTCTACCAAGAGTTATTCTTTCATTTCAGGTTCATCGAGTAAAATGTTAGCCAATTGAAACAATAATAGAATACTCATTGATTCTGAGGATGTATCCCATAATTTAATATCACCTTCTTTATATTCTGAGGACTTTCAAGAAAGTAAGCGAACATTAGTGTAAGGTCCAGAATCACCACATATCTATAATAAAGTAAATATGATAGTGATTAATTTATGATTAGTGTTAGTTTAGATTGATAAGTTACGATTGATATTTTATTATGATTGGGTATTAATGACTGTAATAATTACATGAAGATATGGAAGTAGATAAAGATGAAAAAGATAAATGATGAGGATTATTGATCATTCTAGCTTAACACTTAATCATTTTTCATTAGGGTAAAGGTTAACATAAGATACCAAGATAATTTTTTAATGCAAAGGATAAACATCACTTATCTTAAATGATATATATGATATACTTAAAATGGATAAACTTCAAGTAAACTAATGCAAGAATGAACAAAACCAGGGGAGGAAAATCATTCCTAGGGTTCTTGTGAGCTTAGAAAACATAAATTCAAGAGTGAAAACCAAAGGTTAGTGGAATGATTAAGATTTACAAGTTAAAATACACTTTCTGCATTTTCTGTGATGTTTGCTGATGTTCATGAATTGATTGTTACTTGTTGGCAGCGAATTATGTGATGAAACTTGCATGATTTTGTTCCTTGTTGAGTCTAGTTTTTACATATTTTAAGTTTACAGGTAGAGGAACAAATTTAAGAAGTTATGAAATGTTTTCCAAACCCTCCTAGAACTGTTCATCTAATTTACAGTTTTACAAGTATTCTGTTAATCACTTTTACGAAACGTTTGAGTGCTCTGATAAAGTTACGTCCCTTTACGATATTTTAGCTTATTGAAACAGCTTTCCAACGAGTATTCTTACATTAAATTTTAAGTTTATTTAAGCCCTCAAATTATGTCTTGTTTTTTGTGTCGCTGGACTGCTCCTAAAAATCAGCAACTAGTTTTTATGTGTAAATTTCTTGTTTTGTGAAAATTCGAGGAGGATGGATGCATACTCCTGAAAACATGTTTGGACCATGGAATTAGCCACAAACCAAGCTAGCTTGCGGCAACACGAATGTCGTCATGACCAAAGTTATGATTAAGGGGATCCCGAACATGTATGTTTGAAATATTCATGTTTTGTGAAGAGGGGTGGCACCTTCTTATCATTACTTGAGTATTGTTGTTGAATGGAAAAGGATTGGTGTGAAGGATTCAGCAAAGTTTTATATCTTATCAACAAAAGATATAAATAGAGGTATGTATGAACTGTGCCTTTTAATTGAACATAGACTTGCAACAATGAAAAGCCAAATATATAGAAATGATTATTCTAAATATAGATCCTATAAAGTTTCAATTATTTAGGATCTTTGAATTGAATAGTAGAGATCTTGAATGCTGTGATTTGGTGAAGAACAGCAACGACATTTGACTTCTCAATTCTTTATTATCACTTCATGAATCTTTATTGGATTGAATAAGATGATTATGTTGTGTCTTAACTTCATGGTTTGGGCCTAATCCCAACATATCCTCCCGTGAAGTTAAGGCTATCCATTATACCGATTAGATCTCTCAAATTGACGAAATGAGTCGTAGAGAGAGCATTGGTAAACATATCTGCCAATTGGAGTTTTGTGCAACAATGTATAATGCTGATCTTTCATTTTGTTGTAGTTCTCGGACCGAATGGTACTTCACAGAGATATGCTTCGTTCGCCCATGGTAAACCGGATCTTTACTAATTGCAATTGCGCTACTAGAATCGCATTTTATGATGATTGGATTTTTCTGTTTAAAGCCTAAATCCTTGATAATTTTTCTCAGCCATATAGCATGGCTTGCACCTAGTGAAGCAGCCACATATTCTGCTTCTGCCGTAGAAAGGGCGATCATATTCTATTTCTTTGAACACCAGCTTACTGTCGTGGCACCAATCAAGAACAGGTATCCCGATGTACTTTTGTAATCTGAACTACCTGCAAAATCAGAATCAATATATCCAGTTAACACTAGATCTGCATTTGTTGTGTAGTGTAGATCATAAGTTCTAGTGCCAGCAACATATCTTAGTATCCTTTTAGCACTAATCAGCAGAGATTGAGTTGGTTGATGCATATATCGAGATATAAGACCATTTGCTTGCATTATATATGGTCTAGTATTGGTAAGAAACATCAAACATCCAACAATTGATATGAAAATTGTGGGGTCAATTGTGGTGTTATCATTTTTCTCTAACTCTTGTGCTTTTATTCCAGGTATCAGTGGAGTAGCCACATGAGAGGAAGTATGAAATCCGAATCTTTTCAGTATATTGCATTTGTGTAACCAGAATTCCATCACTTGTCTGCTTGATTTCCATCCCAAGGAATGAATGCATTAGTCACATATCTGTCATTTCGAATTTAGACTTTTGATATGATTTAATGTCTTGAATATGTGACAGATCATTGCCTGTAATCAGAATATCATCTACATAGATGACAACAATTACCAAATGTCCTTCATAATTCTTAATGAAAAGTGTGGCTTCATTTCGACTTTTCTCAAACTTGTATTCAGCAAGAGAGGATTCCAGTTTAGAATACCATGACCTGGGAGCTTGTTTCAGTCCATAGAGTGCTTTTGGCAACAAGAGAACTTTGGATTCAGAAATTTCAAAACCGGATGGTTGCATCACATGTATTTTTTCTAGTAGTTCACCGTTCAAAAATGCTGACTTCACATCCATCTGGTGTATTGACCATTTTTTTTGTGCTGATAGGGCAATGATCAATCTGATTGTATCAAATCTAGCAACCAGAGCAAATGTATCAAAGTAATCTATCCCGAATTCTTGTGAGTATCCTTTAGCTACTAACCTTGCATTATATTTGTAGAGTGTTCCATCAGGTTTTGTCTTGACTTTAAATATCCATTTCAGGCCTACGACATTGGTGTTCTCGAGTTTGTCAACTAGCTTCCAAGTGTTATGTTTTTCAATCATTTCTAGTTCCTCCTCCATGGCAGATTTCCAATGAGGTATCATCAAGGCTTCACTCACACTTTTTGGTTCATGCTCCTGTATTGCAATGTTAGCATATTGATATATATATGTGAGTAACCTGCTCTTACGAGGAGGTTACTCACTTGAATATCCATCAGATTTATAATCATTTCCATCGCGAGCTTCGGATTCTGATTCCATTTCGTGAGTTGAGTTACCATTCTTTTCTTGAGACTCTTCCATATTGTGTTCTAAAACATCAATATTGAAGTCATCAGTATTAAGAGTGTATTCATACCTCTCACTTTGGATTTTAGACTGTGGTTTCAATTGAAACCAATTCCAGCTATCATTTTCATCGAAAACAACATTTCTAGAAATGCTGACTTCATGTGTATACGGATCAAAAATTCTATAGCCTTTTGTTTCCAAAGAGTAACCAATAAATATCCCAACTGTAGATCTATCATCAAGTTTGTTCCGTTTCTCTGGTGGTGTTAAAGAGTACACCACACTTCCAAATATTTTAAAATATGAGCAAGTAGGCTTGACATTCTTCGAGATTGTATATGGCACTTCTCCTTTTGTAGCTTTACATGGAAGTCTGTTTTGTAGGAATGTTGATGTAGCTACAGATTTTACCCAATAGAACCTGGGAAGATTCTTCTCCAAGAGTAAGCATCTTGCCATATTCATAGGTGTCCTATTTTTTCTTTCTGCCACTCCATTCTGTGCAGTGGAATAAGGAGCAGTTCTTTAATGAAGAATTACATTATCTGATAGAAATGAAGTGAACAATGTCGAGCAAAATTCACCTCCATTGTCAGTTCTGAATGCTTTTATGCTTTGGTCACTTTCTTTTTCAACAAGGCATTTAAATTTTTTGAAATATTCAAATGTTGAGTCTTTGGTTTTCAGAAAATAAATCCAGCAGAATCTCGATAAATCATCAATGAAGGTAAGGAAGTATCTGCTTTTGCCATGTGAATCAACTTTCATCGGTCCATAAACATTAGCATGAATTAATTGAAGCTTTGATGTAGCTCTGAATGAGGAGACATCTGGAAATCGTAGTTTCGTTTGTTTACCATTGATACATGTACTGCATATTGAACGCTTCTCATTAATTTTATTTGGTAATCCCTTGATCAAGTTTTTTCTTGATGCTTCTTGAAGAGTCTTGTAGCTTGCTTGACCTAGCAATACATGCCAATAGCTCTCTTTTTTTCCCATCATGGCAGTTTCACTTGACTGAGCAGGTTGATTGGAGATTGGACACCAGTTCAGAACAAATAAGCCAGCTTTCTGAGGTATGTCACAAATGAGTTCACCCTTTGATGTTTTTATAGAACATACTCCTCCATTGAAAATTACTATCATCCCCCTTTTATTGAGTTGATTTACACTCAATAGGTTCAGTTCATCTTCGGGAACCCACAACACTCCTTCAATATATCTCGTGCCTGATGGAGTATTGATTTGCACATTGCCTCTTCCTTTAGCCCTTATAATTGAACCATATCCAATTTTGACTTGAGCAGAATATGTTTCATCCAAGTCTTTGATGTGTGATTTTTTAGCAGTGATGTGTGATAAGCAACCGGAGTCGATCAACCATCCATTTTGAATTTCAGCATGGCAAACAAGTAAGGATGTAAACAATGCTTCCATATTTTCTTCTTGATTTTCCGACCATATTGCTGATTTAGCTGAATGGGGAGTCTTCTTTTTTGTTAGACAGACCCTGTCTACATGTCCAAGTTGACTACAAAGATTGCATTTTGCATCGGGTCGTAAGCAACAATACTTCTCAGAGTGGGATGTCTTTTTACATATCATGCACGGTGAGAACTTCCTTATGCTTCTTGTATATTTTTTTTCTCCCTTATTTTCTTATGAAGACTTTGAAGCTTTTCCAGTCAAAGCTGGAATTGTATTATTTGCAATGAGAGTCTTCTTTGTTACAAATTGATTTTGGTCTCTTTGCTCAAGAGCTTGTAAAGCACAACTTACTTTAGCAACGTTGATTTGTCTGAAGTCATGTGAGCATTCAAGTGCACTTACTTTAGGCTCATAATTCCTTCGTACAGTGTGGAGAAGCTTGGTAGCTACTGTAAAATCAGATTTATTTTCACCTAGCATGGCAAGTTGATTCACAACTTTTGACACTCTATCCACATACTGTTTTATGTTTTCAGATGGATTCATGTTCAACCGATCAAAATCTTGATGTAAGCTGGAAATTTTCAATTCTTTTGTCCTCTCATCTCCCTCAAATTATTGTTTGAGTTTGATCCAAATTTGTTTTGCTGTTCTGCATGACATTATTCTTGGTATAATGCTTCGATCAAGTCCAAAAAGTGATAACTACCTTTGCTTGGCCTCTTCTTGCTACCAATTCTTCATACCTGGATATTGCAGCTGTGGAGGCCATTGCTGGTTGCGGAACTGGAGAATCATCAAGGACTGATTGCCAGAGTTTTGATGCTTCAAGATAGGCCTGCATCTAGTGAGACCATATAGTGTCATCTTCACCATTAAATCTCCAAACAGCTCCTGATCCCATTGCTTCCATTATGATGAGTTATCTGTAGCGGTTTTGTTTGTATATGTTCAGGTACAGTCTATTTCCTTCCTCCTTTTCGAACCAGGCTCCGATACCACTTTATTGAATGGAAAATGATTGGTGTGAAGGATTCAGCAAAGTTTTATATCTTATCAACAAAAGATATAAATAGAGATATGTATGAACTGTGCCTTTTTATTGAACATAGACTTGCAACAATGAAAACCCAAATATATAAAAATGATTATTCTAACAATAGATCATATAAAGTCTCAATTATTTAGGATCTTTGAATTGGATAGTTGGGATCTTGAATGCTGTGATTTCTGAAGAACATCAACGGCATTTGACTTCTCAATTCTTTATTATCACTTCATGAATCTTTATTGGATTGGATAAGATGATTATGTTGGGTCTTAACTTCATGGTTTGGGCCTAATCCCAACAATTGTTTCTTATATTTTCTTGATCTTTGGTGATGCCTAAGCCAAGGGTTAAGACGGGTTACCGAGCTCGCCATGCCGGCAATGAAAGATAAGGAAAAGTGCAGTCTATACGTGTTTACATTCTTATGTTAATGCTTTGATTGTTTTGCTGTTATATGTTTGTTGTTTTTGTATTTTATCTTGGTAAAGTCTCATAACCACTCATCAGTCACCAGGTAGAGACGACAAGGAGATTTAAATAGGTTTATCAGTTTGCCACAAGTGAAGAAAGAGTAAAGAGTTGCGTGTAGCTTTTGTTTCGGTGTTTTGTTATGTTCACTCCTCCGCTGTTATGTTGTAAATAGTAAACTTTGATGTTTTGAAGTCTATGAGGTTTGAAGTTTGTAATTTCCATGTTTAGAAGTGTATGTACATGTATGCATGTTTTGTGTTATGTATATAGAAGTGTTTTAAAGTTGTAAGATTTATTTTAGTATTTTTTACTTATAATTGTACAAATGCATTTGGATAGATAATAAGAACTAGTATGGCCTTGTACTCTATTTTATAGAGTACGACATCATGTCTCATCTTATATTATATTTATATAAGATGGGGCATGGCAATTAGAGTGAAAAAATACCAAGTATTCAGTACGTTCTGGAGCTATCTGATTCATATTTGATTACTGAATAAATGCATATGTATTCTAATATCTTTCACAACTTGAGGACGAAGAAACCTGTCGCAGTAACCGTGTAGCCAAAGACTCCAAATGTGGGATTCCTACTCCATGCATAACCCACCAAGCTAATGGTTCCAATTTAGAACGTCCTAATTTAGAGTTTTTTTCATTAAAATCTCATGAGCATGAAAGAAATTGAGCAAATCCATTATTAACATTAGCTCTGATGTTATCATCGGGAATGGTACTCTTCAAACATTCTTCTCGTAGACAAGATAAAGAAAAAGATAGAATGATAATTGATTTGTTGAGAATCGTATTTGTTACAAAGAGTTTTACAAACATATATAGAGTAATTGTCTAAAGATTCATAATTGATGATTGCCTAAAATTCTTCATAATTCTATATTTGATATTGATCAATATGGAAGCTTCCTTAATCTTGTGGAGAAAGATCATATCTTCCTTGACTAAGCTTTATGCATGACTTTATTGCTATTGAGCCAAGATCGCACTCTAATAATCCAAAATTAATTGATAAAACCCAATTCTTTCCTTATCTCTCAAATTCCTCCTTATATCTCCTTGGGTTTTGTCTCAGCTGGTTCATTACAAGACACTTCAAGATAAGATTGAGGAGGTAATACATATTGATTTTCATGTTACCACTCCTAAGTTGCACAAATGAAAGAGAAAGAATTTCATTTTTGACACTAGGTAAAAAGAGAAAAAATTATCATAGTATAGTATAAAATCTTACCTAGCATTCAAAGAATGAGCAAGAGCATGTAAT
Organism: Utricularia reniformis; assembly: GCA_009725065.1. NCBI lineage: Eukaryota > Viridiplantae > Streptophyta > Magnoliopsida > Lamiales > Lentibulariaceae > Utricularia > Utricularia reniformis. The sequence continues at coordinate 314,445 of RWGZ01000938.1, forward strand.
AGTGTAATACATTTCTTTATTTTTCTCTCTAAAATATCATAGAATATCCTAAAAATCAGAATTTCATCCAAAATTTTTTCTCGTGATCATAGATTGCTATTTTCACTTCGACATTGTAGTTAACCACATTGGATAAACAAAATGAACACATGGTATATCCGTATCAGATTCTCGTATCATGGAATAAATAATCTCTGTAAATACTAGGACATAATCAATTGCTCTACAAAATGATTCATTCAACAATGTATCTCTGATCATTTTAGCTTTCAACTCATCTTCATTTCGATAAGAATTTAATTCTTCATCAATAACAATGGATCTCAAAAAACATCCAATTTCCTTAAATCTTTTCATCATGACAATGACCTATGGAAAACGAGTATTTATTGCATTTACTGTATGTACAACACATGGGGTCCAAAAAATCTACATTATAAAATAATACATTAACATATTTTCATATCAAATATATTAATGTTTCCAACACATATATACTAAATACATGAGGACACTTCTCTTCTACATTTGTTCCGGCCAATTTACATGTACTAGCATTATATGTTATAATTTGAACTACATTCTTTACTCCAACTTTTACAATAACATCATTCATAAGTCTCGAAATGTATACGACATTTTTTATTTTACCTTCACAATTTAACGCTTGCAAAAACATTGGTCCATCATCATTCACTACCAGGAAATTAATAAGAGGTCTTCTTTGAGGATCGGACCATCCATCCGATGCAATACTAACACCTTTAGAACTCTAATAACTCTTTATCTTTTCCATTCTTTTTTCAATTCTTGACCTTCCATTTTTAGAAGAGTTGTTTGGAAGAGCTTCATAACATGGAAGAGTGTAACCTATAAAAAACAATGAAATATAAGCATTTATATTGTTAAAATTAAAAAGGAAATCCAAATACTTTACCTGCAACTTTACATGCCACAACTAACAATGCAAATACTCTTTTGTAATGTGGATTCCGTACAAAATTAAATGATGCAATCTCTGCATCAAGTTCATCTTTGATACTTTTTTTGAACATATCACCTAGAAATAGTTGTCCTTGTTCCCCTATTTTTCTTTTTTTAGTAGTATCTTCTTTCAATACATTCAATAAAACCTCATATGCACATGAAGAACCTTTATCCAATACGAGACGAGATAACAATATCTTATAGCACTCATTTTGCAAAATAGACATTTCATCAATATCTTTTTTACTTACGTTTGTGCATTTAGCCACTCCTTGTCCGGTATCTTCATTAGGTGTGCATTTACTCTTGAGTAAGAACCACCAAAAGCTAAATTGCAAACGTTGCAAGCGAAATGAATATTACCACTAGACTTATTTTCATCTAATCGTGTCACAAATTTCCAAAGAGGATGATGAGTCTTTGTTCAAATTCAACACATTCATCTTCATCCATCTAATATTTTATGCACTAGAAGTGTAAATGTAAGATATGTCCATTTTATTGTAACACTATATGTAATAGCCGAGAAAAAGGTACGACGAAACAAATAGTAGGGAATGTAGCGGTAAAGTCTAGACGAGAGATAATGAGAGATACGGGAACGAAAGAACGTAAAAGGGAACGAAAAATAGAAAAGTAAAGAAAAAGATAAAAGAGGGGTCAAAAGCAAAAGAAGGAGGGGCCAAAGTGTGAATTAGAAAAGTTAAGATGTCTATAAATAGGGGTGAGGAGGCCCAAAAACGAGTTAATCATCATTAAGACCCGAAAATCCGAAAATTCCCGCAAAGAAGGAAAATTATCGCGAAAATCTCCAAGGCACAAAATTATCGCGAAAAAGTTGAAGGCAAGAATTGTCGCGAAAATTTTGAAGAACAAAAATTGTCGCGAAAATTTACGAAGGCAAAATTGTCGCGAAAATTCACGAAGAGTAAAATTGTCGCGGATTTCCAGTAAGGCATAAATTATCGCGGATTTCATCCCAGTGCAATATTGTCGCGAATTTTAATCCAANAGTCTTTGTTCAAATTCAACACATTCATCTTCATCCATCTAATATTTTATGCACTAGAAGTGTAAATGTAAGATATGTCCATTTTATTGTAACACTATATTCAACACAAAGATTTATCCAATAAGGAAACATACATAACACTAGTGTTGACATCAAAAGAAATCCAAATTTTAAGAAAGAATTGAAATGCGAGATATGTGCAATAAAAATCAAGTAACGGTTAAAAAAGAAAATAAGCTTTGATTTTACAGCCATCGACTCAACTGAAAACAGGTGGTCAAGATAGAAAAATAAACAAGGCTTGCTAAACGTCCTCCTTGAACATACCACAAATAAAATTCATTAATGAAAAACATAAATCATAGATTTTAAGACACCGAAATTCCAAAGTAAGCACAATTATTTTGGATTGAAGGCAATTGAAGACAATAATGAGCATTTAATACAGTCACAATATCCAAACATTTGTCATTAAATAGAATTAAATAAAATATTATATCGAGGAAGAGATAAGAGATCACCATAAATGATAAAAACCTGCAACTTGGAGGCAAAACGGAAGAGCCGACTGTCGAGAAAACTGTGTTTGAAACTTATACTTCTATGGAAAAAAAAGTTAATTAAAAAGTAATATTAACATGTGTCCGTCAGCGTGGTATCCGCGGCCGTGCCTTTTTCATTCACTAGTCGAAACATCACAGATTAGAAGTGGTGTTGCGTAAGGTAGTCCTATTAAGCTACGTGAGTATAGACATAAATGAATTAGTTTTGCAAGACAAATGTGACTAAGGCATGGAAAGACAAGAGATAATAAACAAGATAACTTAACACTTAAGAATAATGTTTTAGTCTATAAATTATGATTCATTAATCCTCTAAACCTTAAAGTACCAAACCACGTGGCATATGCATATAAATAGAAGACTAAGTCGGTTAGTGAGCATTTGGTCGCGTTGTGGGAAGAGATAAGCACAAAATAAATAACAATGTCAAAAACGCACCATGGAAGAACAAGAAAAGGCATAAGATTCTTACCGAACTCAACATGTGGTCAGCATTGTTCGTATGCTTTAATAGTTTTATTAATCATAACACACAATAATGAGATAGTGTTCGATTAATTAACATAGTATATCCATTAGTTTGCAGATAGCATGTAGTGGAGAAAAGAAGCTTAGAACCTAGCTTGCCCCAAACTATCCTCCAAAGTGACTAGGGAAATATGCATTTTGATCTGATGCAATGCTTTGTATCATGCCATGAATTCTGAAAATTTCACGAAACAATAAATTAGCAATATGCATAGCATCGTCGGTCTTATGACACGAAACGAAGTGTGCTTTCTTAGAGAACAAATCAACAACAAAAATAGAGTTTCGAACATTTCGTGTTTAAGGTGAGCCTAGCGCAAAATCCATATATATATCAGTCCAATGGTGAGTAGGAATCGGTAATGATGTGTACAAACCTTGGAGCAAAACATGAGATTTTTGCTTTTTACATGTGATGCATCTTTGTTTACAAGTGATGCATCTTTCACAAATCTTTTCCACATCTCTCTTCATGTGAGACCAAATAGCTTGGGAGATTGTGATGAGTAAGTGATATCACCCTGAGAAATTTNAAGATAATATCCCCACTCATTATTTTAGAAATATATATGAAGTTTCATGAGATGATGGTATTCAGTCAGTAATATTTATTTATTTGAGATATGCTTAATCACTCATGTCTGGTATATTGAGTTACAAAATGCGATACTATTATTATGAGTTTATTGCAACAATATTCTCAGGGTAAATTTATGATTTGCGTACTCGAAAATTTCGACTAAGCAAATCAAGGGACTTCTGATATCACCCTGAGAAATTTATTATTCGATGACATATATATTTCTATATAGTCATTCCCAAGTCGAGAAATGAAGGAGATCGAGATATTTTGATGATTGACATTGTTTATAACTTATCGTGGTATTTGGATCATGATGCTTATTTACAGGATCCTTGTGCCTAATTTAGAGATTAATGAGTCATTATTTATTGGACTCCATTAATGATGGGTCTAGTGAGATATAATTGGGCTGGATTAATTATCTATATAAACATGGTTAAACAAAGAAAAGAGGGGGGGTTTTCTTGGACTCTTGACCTAATGGAGCTTGGATTCTTGACCTAAAGAGGAGGTCGCTATTCTTTTCTTTTTCGCCCGGGAAACCTACGACTACGGCCATCAAAACACGATCTTTTTTCTTTGGTTTTCTACCTCATGTTCTCCTATTGTAAATCTACGAACTTGACATTTATAGTGGATTCAAAGGCTACGGCCGGGGTGGTTTTTTATCATTTCTTTTAAAGAAAGGTTTTCCACCTACAAAAATGGTGTCTTTTTACTTCTTGCTTTCGTATTACTTTTTCGTTCGATCCCTATCCGTAAAAGGGGTCTAAAATTTGTTATTGCGGATTTTTAGGAGCAATAACAGTAAGGGTACCGATAGGGGGTGATTTTGATAAATAATAGTGGTCGAATTAGACTTGGATCGGAATTCAAGGTCGAAGGGGAAAGATTTTTTCTTTAATTGAGTCACAAAATATATGGAAGGATCGGCATCCTTCCTTACTTGCTCTAATGAGTATGTGGTAAAAAAACATAGATACATATCTTCTTGCTGATTATGATGGTAATCACATGCTATGAGAGGGCGATTTAACCAGTCAATGAAATTGAAAACACCTTACCCTGTATAGAGGTCTTACGAAGTCCAAAAAATATGATTTATCACTGTTTTCCATTAAAATGTCACGGTATCCGAATGCATTGAAATGTCTAAATATCTCCAACAGTATTGACGCTCGACTAACACTCATCCTTAGACTTCTGAAATCTATGTGAGCTTGATGATTTTTTTGTGATGCGGTCATGTGTATAGTATTTGTTCATCTCCCTAAATGATGATGTACTCAAGTGGTTAAATCACCTACCAAAATGCTATATACTATCTTATCTTATAATGATTTCAAAGATCAATTAGACAAGCCTTTGTGCCTTTTAATGCACTAGTGAAATCAATAACCTCTATGACTACCTTTGAATGATTCATCATAAGAACTTGAGTTTTGTAACGGTTTTGAGTGGAATGCAGAAAGATTTCACACATTACTATGAGTAAGAAAGTTGGAGATTTGATTCTCATTTTAAGAAAGTAAGAAAGACTTATCATTTATTTATAAAGCCTCCGAAACCAGACTTCACCGATTAAGGGTGGTGGCTGCGCAACACCCTGTTGTTGGTGCAAGGCAACTCAACGAAAATTTCACATTAATAGAAATGTTAACTTAACAAAATAATATCGTAAGCGCATGGAAGCAACATAAAATCAAGTCTCAAGGGGTCCCCCTAGACTTCGGAACCAGTCAACCAATACTTCGCCCTCTCAGCTAAGGGTTTATCCACACTTACAAAATTTCTAAAGCTGCAATGGTTTAATAACAAAAACTTCAAATAAAACATGCAAATTTTTCATGGTCAAACTTTAGAAAACTTTTACTTAGAACCTAATTATTTACTTGTGTATTTTTTACTTTATCTTGCCGGATTTTTACATGTACGGTGACGTTCTCGACCAAGACAACCATTCTTTGAGGATACTATCTCAACGAATCATTGCCCAAGTTTTTACATATCCGGGAACATATTCCGCAAAAACCCATCAACGAATCAACTTTGCTTCCCCGACCTTGGTGAATTCCACCTTACTATATTAACATTACTTTTATTCTTGCATAATCATATATGCTTAGTTGTCCACCTCACCTACCACATGTTAGGTTTGAACACAAGTTAAAATTTTGTTGTGGTATAAAGAAATAACTTGTTGTATCATGATATTTTATTGTTTGGTATTTACAATAAAAGTAAAATTCTCGAATGTAATACTTGATTGCCTAATGTTTGTGTTCCCATACATAATCCTCGAATACTTACAAATATTTTTATATCGATCTATGTTCTAAACCCAACAGAGTCGATAAAAATGGTATTTTTGATATATAACCTAGTATATCAGGCATAATAGATAGAGGCAACAAATCCACAGAGTAGCAGCAAATACACAGAACTACGTGGATTGCAGTGGATTATGACATGGGCTGGGAGAGAGCGGTGTGTAGCGAAAAGTCAAAGCAATTTGTTAGATGGTAGGGCTAAAAATGCAATGTGAGTAGTGGAAAGTCAACTGTAGTGGAACGACAAGAATCCAGATGCCGTAACAGGATGGAGGCAGAGCAGAAACGATAACGGAATGAAGCAACAACGAAGTGGAGGAGAAGTGGAGCGGACCAACTAGGAATGGGGCATATCCCACTTTAATTGGAAATTCTTTCTGAGAATATTTCTTTTTCGGGGCCGAATCCAACATAGGTTATATGAACCAAACGTAAATGAAAAAAAGTTAAAAACACATGATTTAACGTGAAAATCAATAATTGGAAAAAACTACGTGATTGAAAGAACTCAGTAGTGAACTCACTATCACAAAATAATAAGAAACAATGAGGTTGTTTGGTTCTATTGTAATTTTATTTTCAACTACTAAACAATCCAGATAATTATGATGATCGTACTTGGATGTTGGATGTCATTATTTGGAAAATTTCCTACTTCGGAGAAGAAAAGAATTCCCGTTATTTGGGGTCGGATCGAATTGATGCGATGAGAACCGAATGTAAATGAAGAAATGTAAAAATACCACATTTAGCATGGAAACCCAAATCTGGAAAATCACGTGATCGAATAACCTCGATCGTGAACTCAATATCACAAATAAAATAGGGAATACAATATGATATGATATTAATTGATTGATTAATTACAATTGTCTTCATAATTGCAGTATTTATAGAGCCTCAACTATGATCTAGTTTAGGAAATATTCTAACGAATATTCTGCAAGATTCTTTTTACATATCATTGACTGCATCTTACATATATCTAGTTAACAATATATATTTGCATATATTCTTCTATATATATCAATAGAATATATATTCATCTCTTCTTCCATATGTATGTAACCAACAAGATATATCTCAATATCTTCTTTCATATATGCAACCTACAATATACATCTCAATATCTTGTTTCATATATTTCATGGATCAATTAAGGAAAGATATGTCCCTTGTGATTCTCTTGAATCCCGATCCAAGTCTAATCCGAATGTTATCAAATAGACTCATCACAAACATCCGATCGATATTCTTGATAGATCGACGAGATCCATCAAGTCCTTCAACTATTATAGGTTTTCCATCGTCGGTCTTCCAAGCCGATCAAGTTCATCAACTATCGCCTAACCTCCATTCCTAGCAGTCATATGACTATTCCTTGATAGATATGGTCAATTCACTTTGTTTTGGCAAATTTCACTATTGCCCATCAAAGTTAATTTAATTTTTAAAACCAAATCTTTGCCAATTTTATTCTCATTTAAAAAATCATACCCCATTTTTTCCAAGTTCTATGGCTTCTTCTTGAAGTTAGAGATAAAATTCATAAAACACTAATAAAGTCGATGTCAACCCCCACGTGGTGGATGTTGCAACCGTTCATAATTTTAGATTTTTTTAAATTTTAATTGAAATCACTATGCATGTATAAAATGTTTTACTGCAATTATAATTTATATTTGATCAAGTCATTGTAAAACATATTATTAAGAAATTAGATATATTAATTTATTATATATGTAAAGAACGTTTTTGTATTTTTATATGACTTATATTTTACTTTAACAAATACATTAATATAAAAATTAAAATAGAGATTTTATTAAAATCACAATAAGATCATCATAGTTTGCCAAACAGTTTTCTAAAATCCGATAACAAGTATCACGGTTATCTTAGCACACGGTACAATCACTACACCTCACCGTGATTTTAGAAAATTAAACCAAACAATACCAATATGTTACAACTTTAAAATTGTGTCTATGAGACTAGGGGTGGGATTCGGTCGGTTAACGATTAAACGGTCAAATCTTTTGCGGTTAATTGATTTAGTATCTCAAATATTATAACCAAAACCGCTCGGTTTAACCGTTTTATGAATTTATAACCGACGGTTAACCTGTTTCCGTTTAATCGATAATTTTTCAAAATTTTCCTACAAACTTTGTTGCATAGCCATTTATTTTTTTTGAGAGCTTAATTTACTATTTTTTGAATATGATAATATATTGTCATTTTACATAATAGTCAAAATTGTAATTTTGAAATATATTGATTTTTCTATTTTTCAAAATAGTCAAAAGTAGAGAAATTGAGAAATACCAATATATTGTAAATTTTTAAATTAATATGATGTCACAATCTTGGATCGTGATGAGGGAAAAGATGAATGAGAGGGGTAGAAAAGGGGGAAGTAATAGACGGAGAAAGGCTGTTGGGAAGAAACCCGCAGACATAAAAGGGTAGGAATGAGAACGAGAATGATAGAGAGAAGGGAGAGAATCCCGGTAGAGAGATAAACTAGAATATGATTAATGATTCGATAATGGTATCGTGATACAACCCGGCATTTATACCCGTATTCATTGGGCTAGGCCGATACAATAATACAACTTAATTAAATATCAATAATTCTACGAAGTCGATACCTGGTCGTGACTCATGACATTACCCGCTTTTAAAAAACGATCATTGACCCCAACGATCATCGTACCTAAAAGCAAAATAAAAACAACATCTAAACTAAGGTCTTCGTTAGATGAACCATTAACCAAAAGCTAGCAGGCATGTATCTTCCTTTTTCCAAGCAGCAAGCGGTAGTGGCCAAAATGGTGTGGATAAAGTTGGTCATCAATAGAATACTGTTTGTTCTAACCCACACCATAAAGAAAAAAGGCTGTTCACTGTTGCAACGTAAATAAATAAACCAGATGCAAAAAGCCAAGAAACACACAAAAAAACAGTAACAAGAAACACACAAAAAGAGTAACAAAATGTTTGATCAGGGATCTTTGAAGGATGAAAATAAAAATATCTTCTTTCTATCCCTAATGTGGAGTGACATTTGAGTTTGTCACAACTCTAGACTTGTTTGTTACTGGAAGAAGTTGGCAGCGGTAAAAAGCTTCGAAACTTAGGTTTAGAAAAATCCGATCTAGGTTTTCTAGTTTTAGGAGAACCCATTTAGGTTTTCAAGTCCTATAAAAGGCCGATTTAGATTTTCAAGGCTTAGAAAAGCCCGATATTGTTTTTCCGGCCTTAGAATACAACCGCTCTGATACCATTTGTTACGAACTTACGCCGTTACGGGGAAAAGACGAAAGAGTGGGATAGAGATGAGGGAGAGTTAGACTGAAGAATTTGGGAGAAGAAGCACAGTCGAAGGGTTCATGGGAAGAGAAGAAAAGTTGATGAAGATGATAATAATTTCACGATGTCCAAACCTACAACATGTTCGGGTTTTATACCCCACATTTGATTGGGCCTACTACAACACACTTACAAAATGAGTTACAACTAACATGGCCCAATAAATAAATACGAAGTCCAAATTCCTTCGTATTGTCTCCGTACATCATCGACTCATGAACGTCACATTTGTTACGAACTTACCTCATCACAGGGAGAAGACGAAGGAGTGGGGTAGAAATGACGAAGATTTAGGCTGAAAAATTTGGGAGAAGAAGCACAGTCGAAGGGTTCATGGGAAGAGAAGAACAAGTTGATGAAGATGGTAATAATTTCACGATGTCCAAACCTACAACATGTTCGGGTTCTATACCCACATTTGATCGGGCCTACTACAACACACTTACAAAATGAGTTACAACTAACATGGCCCAATAAATAAATACGAAGTCCAAATTCCTTCGTATTGTCTCCGTACATCATCGACTCATGAACGTCACATTTGTTACGAACTTACCTCATCACAGGGAGAAGACGAAGGAGTGGGGTAGAAATGACGAAGATTTAGGCTGAAAAATTTGGGAGAAGAAGCACAGTCGAAGGGTTCATGGGAAGAGAAGAACAAGTTGATGAAGATGGTAATAATTTCACGATGTCCAAACCTACAACATGTTCGGGTTCTATACCCACATTTGATCGGGCCTACTACAACACACTTACAAATTGAGTTACAAATAACATGGCCCAATAAATAAATACGAAGTCCAAATTCCATCGTATTGTCTCCGTATATCATCGACTCATGAATGTCATATTACCCGCTCGTGAAAACGATCAGTGACCCCAACGATCACTTTGGAATATGAAATTTTCAATGTATTTGAAATGCAGGTAAAAAGTTTTGAGAGTGAAGTGACTCCATCAACATGGAAAATAGAAAGAAATGTGGGATTGATTAATTAACTAAATTTGAGCCTCCAAATCTGCTATCTTGAAGGTAAATTGAGATCTGTATTTTTGTTTGAAGTTGTCATTTGGAAGATGAGGATTATGTGGTCCAATAAAACATCTAATCTGTTAGTTGCCTAAATTATGTCTTTGCTGTTTTATTTAAGTTCATCTTGTTCACTGTAATGCTTCGCCGAGAATTCTGTTTGCTGTTCTTGTTCGATAATAAAGTTTGTTCGTTCTATTACATTGTAAGCTTATATTTGTTTAAAGCTAGAAACCTCAATTGGTTTCTGTAACGACCCCAATTTGGGCCTAATTGTTTTGTTAAAATATGATAATTAAAAACGGAATATTCGAATGCAAACTTAAAACATAGTTCGAAACATAAAAGTACGATAGCATAATTTAGAGTGTTCTCCAAAGGACCGGACTCTATCACCGGACAACCGACGACCTCCTTCCCATGCCCCTCTCATACCTCGTCTGCATCACCTCCAAAATCTGTAAAGCGGTCACAATCTATTAAAGGAAACTTCACCCGCACTATACATTATCATTACAGTTCTTAATTACATCGTATACACCCACATGAATCATTTCATTTAACCGTTTTCTTATTTCTTCTTTTTTTACCCTTGCCATTCCCATTATACTTTAACTTTAATGTTGCCGAGAGTAACATGCTCGGTGCATGTCCCGCCCAAGCCAACCGTTAGCTGTTGGATGACTCGACGGGCCATATGCTTCCCTTCCCCGGGTGATTACTTAGGCGCAACCCATTTTTCCATCCGGATCCGTTCTACCCTTTTTCGTACGTATCTTTTCCTCTTTGGAACTTATCGTTCCCTTCATCAGGCATGCCCTTCCTTTGGCGAATCGTGTACTCGGCACGATGCCGGGTTCGGTCGGACGGTCCATCCTTCGTCACCCCGAGTCTTTATTAACATTTATCTCGTTCATTCGTATCTTTTCCTTTCCTCTTTATTAACCCAATCTCGTTTCCTAAGTCTGAACCTTCCCTTACTATATTGTGTTCACTCCGCTTACCGTTTGCTTTCGCTTGTTATAATCCTCCCGTGCTTCCCCTGCATTTCTTAACAGATCTTAGTTACCCCGAATTACGACGTGATCATTTTATTGTTAATTATGTGATTACCGTAGACCCTATGTGTCCTTTTCCTCCCACGATTCGACGCTGAGACACAACGAAAACACTCAATCTTAGTATTTCCGCGACGATTCACTACTTCCTCGAAATTCACGATAATTTTGTGCTGGGAGAAGGATTCGCGATAATTTTGTACTGGGGCTAGGATCCGCGATAATTTGTGCCGAAGTTAGGATCCGCGATAATTTTCTTCTTCAAACATTTTCGCGACAATTTTGTTCTTCCCTCATTTCCGCGATAATTTTACTCATGATCATTTTCGCGATAATTTTCCACAGAGTCGTTTTTCGCGACAATAAATGCCTTTCCCAAAAGCCGCGATAATTTCTTAAAGCGTGCAAATCCGCGATAATTTTCACTGCCAAATTTTTCTCGACAATTCAATTTTCGCGACAATTTCCGGATTTTCGTGGATTAATGATAATTAACTCGTTTTTGGGCCTCCCCACAACTATTTATAGACATCCTAACTTCTCTTATTCACACTTTAACCCATCATTCTTTTCATTTTGACCCATCCTTTATCTTTTTCTTTACTTCTCCATTTTTCGTTTGCTTTTACGTTCTTTCATTCCCGTATCCCTTGTTATCTCTTGTCTAGACTTTACCGCTACATTCCCTACTATTTGTTTCATCGTACCTTTTTCTCGGCTATTACATCCTTCCCCACTCATTTTGAGTTTCGTCCCGAAACTCGTGCGTACCAATCTTCCATTAACTCTAGCGCTCTCTGTCTAATTTCTCGTTCCGTTTCCCATGTAGCTTCCCTCTCTCCTTGATTGGACTTTCACCATGTAGCTTCCCTCTCTGTCTAACCATTGTACTTTCACCATAGGGATTTGTTTATTTCTGAGACTTCTTTCCTCCCTGCCTAGGATCTTTAATGGGAGTTCCTGGTACGTTAGTTCCGGGGTTATCTCTATGGGTTCCCCCACACATTCTTGAATCCCTTCAGTCACCCTCCTCCTCAGTTGGGATACATGGAACACGTTGTGTATCCCCCCCATTTCCTCCTGAAGCTTCAGCTGATATGCTAGGTTTCCGATCCATCGTTCCACCTTATATGGTCCGATATACCGGGGGCTCAGCTTTCCTGTCCTTGTGGTCCTTAGCACCCCCTTCATAGGTGATACCTTTACGTATGCGTGATCCCCAACTTTTAACTCTAAGGGTCTCCTTTTTGTGTCTGCACAACTTTTGTATCGGTCCTGTGCCTCCTTAATGTTCTTTCGTACAACGGCTAAATTTTCAATGGTGACTTCCAATAATTCTGTCCCCGTGGTCGTTCTCTCTCCCACCTTATCCCAACATAGCGGTGTACAACACTTCCTCGCGTACAATGCCTCATATGGCGCCATGCCAATGCTGTTTTGAAAGCTATTATTGTTCGCAAATTCCACTAGCTGTAGGAAATCCTCCCAACCTCCCTTAAACTCCAATACACATGCCCGTAACATATCCTCCATAATTTGGTTGGTTCTCTCGGTCTGACCATCTGTCTGTGGATGATAGGCTGTGTTCTCATGCATAACTGAGTTCCGAGCGATTTCTGTAAACTTTGCCAAAATCTAGACGTGAATCTCGGGTCCCTGTCTGACACGATATTTAATGGAACTCCATGTAATTTGACTATGTTATCCACATATATTCTGGCTAGCCTGTCCACTCCGTACTTTGTCTTGACTGCTAAAAAGTGAGCCGCCTTCGTAAGACGGTCCACCACCACCCATATCGCGTCGTTCTTTCGTGGGCTCTTGGGTAGTCCAACCACAAAGTCCATGCCGATGCTATCCCATTTCCATTCTGGAATTTCTAAGGGTTGTAGTTCGCCCCCCGGGCGTTGGTGTTCGGCCTTAACTCGTTGGCAGTTTTCGCATTTGGCCACAAAGTTGGCAATCTCGTTTTTCATTCCGTTCCACCACCAGTGCGTCTTTAGGTCTCGATACATCTTAGTACTTCCTGGGTGAACTGAGAATGCTGAACTGTGTGCTTCCGTCATAATCTTCTTCCTTAGCTCTGGCCTGTTTGGTACCCATATACGTTCATTCATTCGGATTAGCCCATCGCTTCCTTTGCTTATTTCTAATTTATCGGTTATGTTTCCCTCTTTTCGCTTTACGGGTTTCTCAGGGTCTGATATCTATGCTTCTAGTACCTCCTCCAGTAACCCTGGCTTCGCAGTAACCATCCCTAACATGACTGTGGTCGATTCTACCACTTCCAGTTGCAGATTCTCCATTTCCCTTACCAATGTGTTGGCTAGCGTGCCATGAGTCTTCCTGCTCAGTGCATCGGCTACCTGGTTTGCCTTTCCGGGGTGCTACCGAATGTCCAAATCATAATCTTTTATCAGTTCTAACCATCTCCGTTGTCTCATGTTAAGCTCCCTCTGAGTGAATAGGTACTTCAAACTCTTATGGTCGGTGAATATCTCGCACTTCACACCGTACAAGTAATGTCTCCAAATCTTGAGTGCGAATACCACCGCGGCTAATTCCAAATCATGTGTCGGATAGTTCAACTCGTGTATCTTCAATTGAAGGGATGCGTATGCTATTACTTTCCCCCCCTACATCAGTACACACCCGAGTCCTTCTTTCGATGCGTCGCTGTATACCGTGAAATCCTGTCCTGGTGTGGGTAATACTAGTATTGGAGCATATGTCAATTTCGTTTTGAGACATTCAAAACTCTCTTCGCATTTCTCATCCCACGTATACCTCGTTTCCTTTCGGGTCAAATTTGTCAACGGTTTAGCACTCCTTGCGAACCCTTCGATGAATTTCCGATAGTACCCGGCTAATCCTAAGAAGCTCCTTACTTCTCGAGCATTTGTCGGTCTTGGCCAATTCGTCATTGTTTCTATCTTTGTTGGGTCTACCGTCACCCCCCCTGCTGATATCACGTGGCCTTGGAAAGCTATGTTGTTCACCCAGAATTCACACTTGCTGTATTTGACATACAACTTCTCTTGTCTGAGAGTCTGTAATACCATTCTCATATGTTGCTCGTGTTCTTCTTGGTTGCGAGAGTAAACTAGGATGTCGTCAATGAACACCACCACAAACTTGTCTAGGTATTGACAAAATACCAGATTCATCAAATCCATCAAAATTGCTGGGGCATTAGTTAATCCAAACGGTTCCACCGTGCATTTGTAATGGCCGTACCTCGTTCGAATGGCTGTCTTCGGTATGTCTCCTTCTCTTACTCGGACCTGATGATACCCTGACCTCAAGTCTAATTTTGAGAACACCTTCGCGCTTTGTAACTGATCAAACAAGTCCTCGATCCTAGGCAACGGGTACTTATTCTTTAGCTCGACCTTGTTTAATTCTCGGTAGTCGTAGCACAATCTTAACTCGCGCTTTTCTTTCTAACAAATAACACTGGTGCTCCCCAAGGGGAGTTGCTTGGCCTTAAAAATCCTTTTTCCAATAGTGACTAAATCTTTTGTTTCGGTTCATGCATCTCTCGGGGTGCCATTCGGTATGGAGCCTTAGAAATCGGTTGCGTTCCAGGGAGTAGTTCTATTCCCATTTCTACTTCTCTCTAAGGCGGTTGCCCCGGTAGCTCGTCGGGAAATACATCACTGTATTCATAAACCACTGGAACGGACTCCAATGGTGTCCCTTCCTTCTCCGTCGTGACAAATGCCAGCCAGTTCGATCGATCCTTATATTCCTCATCCTCACCCGTGATCGGTTCTCCGACCATGTCCTTTCTCCCTTCTCGATGCGTACTAAACGTGATTGTACGTTCCCGACATCTCACTTGCGCATCGTACTTAGATAACCAATCCATTCCTAATATGGCATCGAATCCCATATCCCCTAACTCAATCAAATCTGCCTCTGTTCGCACTATGTCCACTTCTACCTTGCATCCTTTATAGATCCAATTTGCCTCCATGGCTTCGGATCCCGGTGTTTTTACTTTGATTTTAGCGTTACTCCCCGTTATCCCAAACCGTTTTGCTAACTTCTCCGACACGAACGAATGTGTTGCCCCACAGTCAAATAATACGAAAGCTGTAAAGCCGTTAATAAGTAATGTACCTGCGACGACGTCCTCAGCCTCTGAGGCCTGTTCCTTGTTCACAGCAAACACACGAGCATTTCCAGTAATCCTTTCCTTTACCCTGTTTTCGGTTACCCCGGTTTCGATCCTCCTCCTCTTCGGGCAGTCTTTGGCAAAGTGTCCTTCCTGGCCGCACTTGAAACAACTGTTGGTTCCTGCGCGGCATTCTCCAAAATGGTTCTTCCCGCATTTGGCGCACGCAGGCCTGATCGGNAATCATCACACCTTGAACATGTGGTTTAACTATGTGAAAAATGAACCAAATGATATTCATAAAAATCACATTGTAAATTTGGTAAAACCAAGTGTATTCAAACTAAAAAAAGCCTAACATCAAGAATACTTGTTGTATATAAAAAAAAAGTAAGTTCGAATACGGAATGATCGTGCAATTCATAACAACACGACTTCATGTCATAGCATTTAAACTATAGTTTAATCACATAAATCATTGTATAACCAAGTGATTCTTTATTCTAACTGCATGTATTCATGTTTTAACAACATAAATTCAAGTTTAATTGAAATCAAAATCATCACACCTACAACATGTGGTTTAACCATGTGAAAAATAAGATAATGATATTCATACAAATCACATTGTAAATTTGGTAAAACCAAGTGTATTTAAGCTAAATGAAAACTAACATCACGAATACTTGTTGTATATACAAAAAAAGTAAGTTCGAAAACTGAATGATCGTGTAAGTCATAACAACACGACTTTATGTCATAGCGTTATACTATAGTTTAAAAACATAAATCATGGTATAACCAAGTTATTCTTGGATCTAATAACATGTATTCATGTTTTAACAATATCAATTCAAGTTCAATTGAAATCAAAATCATCACACCTATAACATGTGGTGGAACTAAGTGAAAAATGAGCCAAATGATATTCATACAAATCACATTCTATAATTTGTAAAACCAAATCTATTCAAATTAGATAATGCCTAACATCACGAATACTTGTTGTATATACTAAAAAAAGTAAGTTCGAAAATGAAATGATCGTGCAAGTCATAACAACACGAATTCATGTCATTGCATTTAAACTATGGTTTAATCACATAAATCATGGTATAACCAAGTGACTCTTGGTTCTAACAACATGTATTCATGTTTTAACAACATCAATTCAAGTTTAATTTATATCAAAATCATTACACCTAGAACATGTGGTCTAACTATGTGAGAAATTAGACAAATGATATTCATAAAGTTACATTGTAAATTTGGTAAAACCAATTGTATTCAAACTAAATAAAGCCTAACATTACGAATACTTTTGCATATACAAAAAAAGTAAGTTCGAAAACGGAATGATTCTGCAAGTCATAACAACACGACTTCATGTCATAGCGTTTATACGTAGTTTAAACAAAAAAATCATGGTATAACCAAGTTATTCTTCGCTCTAACAACATGTATTCATGTTTTAACAACATCAATTCATGTTTAATTATAATCAAAATCATCACACCTAGTGTAACGACCCTAATTCGAGCCTAGCCGTTTTGGTAAAATATGCTAAATAAAACAAAATGTTAGAATGTAAACTTAAAACATAGTTCGAAAACATTAAAGTTTAACAACATAATCTAGAGTGTTCTCCAAAGACCGGACTGTATCACCGGACAACCGACGACCTCCTCCCCATGCCCTTCTCATACCTCGTCCACGTCACCTACAAAATCTGTAAAGCGGTAACAATTTGTTAAATCAAACTTCAAACACGCTACACATTATCTTTTCATTTCTTAATTAAACCACACACATAGGCGTGAATCATTCCTATTAACCGTTTTCTTATTTCCTTCTTCTTTTACCCTTATCATTTCCCTCATACGTTAACTTTACTGTTGCCGAGAGTAACATGCTCGGTACATGTCCAGCCCAAGCCAACCGTTAGCTGTTGGACGACTCGATGGGCCATATGCTTCCCTTCCCCGGGTGGGTACTTAGGCGCTACCCCTTTTTCCACCCGGATCCGTTCTGCCCTTTTCGTACGTATCTTTCCATCTTTGGAACTTATTGTTCCCTTCATCAGGCATGCCCTTCCTTTAGCGAATCGTGTACTAGGCACGATGCCGGGTTTGGTCAGACGGTCCATCCTTTCTCACCGCGAGTCTTATTAAAATTTATCTCGTTGCTTCGTGTCTTTTCTTTCTTCTTTAGTAACCCAATCCCGTTTCCTAAGTCTGAACCTTCCCTTACTATATTGTGTTCACTCCGCTTACCGTTTGCTTTCGCTGGCAATAATATTTCCGTGCTTCCCTGCATTTCGTAACAGGTCTTAGTTACTCGAATTCTAACGTTATTATCTTATTGTTAACTATGTGATTACCGTAGACCCTACATCTCCTTTTCCTCCCACGATCCGACGTTGAGACGCAACGAAAACACTAAAACTTAGTATTTCCGCGATAATTCACTTCTTCCTAGATATTCGCGACAATATTTTTGCTAGATCCAAAATCCGCGACAATTCTATGCTAGAACCAAAATCCGCGATAATATTACACTTAAAGAATTTTCGCGACAATTTTGTTCTTCACCCATTTCCACGATAATTTTGCCCTTCACGTTTCTCGCGACAATTTTCAAAGACGACTTTTCGCGACAATAATAGCCTTCTCAAAAACCCGCGACAATTTGCTCACCACATCAAATCTGCGACAATAATTGCACACCAAAAATCCGCGATAATAATTGCCTTCGTAAAATCGGCGATAATTTCCTTCTTTCGCGACAATTTCCGGGTTTTCGTGGCTTAATGATAATTAACTCGTTTTTGGGCCTCCCCACCCCTATTTATAGACATCTTAACTTTCCTAATTCACATTTTAACCCCTCCTTCTTTTCATTTTGACCCTTCCTTTATCCTTTGTTTTTCTTTTCTATTTTTCGTTTTCTTTTTCGTTCTTTCGTTCCCGTATCCCTCGTTATTCTTTGTCTAGACTTTACCGCTACATTTCCTACTATTTGTTCCATCATACCTTTTTTTCTGGCTATTACATCCTTCCCCACTTATTTTGAGTTTCGTCCCGAAACTCGTGCGTACCAATCTTCCATTAACTCCGGCGCTCTCTGTCTAATCTCTCGTTCCGTTTCCCATGTAGCTTCCCTCTCTCCTTGATTGGACCATTGTACTTTCACCATGGGAATTTGTTTGTTTCTTAGCCTTCTTTCCTCTCTGCCTAGGATCTTTACTGGGATTTCCTCGAACGTTAGTTCCAGGGTTATCTCTATGGGTTCCCCCACATATTCTTGAATTCCTTCAGTCACCCTCCTCCTCAGTTGGGATACATGGAACACGTTGTGTATCCCCCCATCTCCTCCGGAAGCTTCAGCTGATATGCTAGGTTTCCTATCCTTCGTTCCACCTCGTATGGTCCGATGTACCGGGGACTCAGCTTCCCTGTCCTTGTGGTCCTTAGCACCCCCTTCATCGGTGATACCTTTAGGTAGGCGTGATCCTCAACTTTTAACTCTAAGGGTCTCCTTTTTGTGTCTGCCAAACTTTTGTATCGGTCTTGTGCTGCCTTAATGTTCTTTCGTACCACGACCACCATTTCAATGGTGACTTCCACCAATTCTGTTCCCGTGGTCTTTCTCTCTCCCACCTCATCCCAGCATAGCGGTGTACGACACTTCCTCCCGTACAATGCCTCATATGGGGCTATGCCAATGCTGCTCTTAAAGCTATTATTGTACGCAAATTCCACTAGCGGTAGGAAATCCTCCCAACCTCCCTTAAACTCCAACACACATGCCAGTAACATATCTTCCATAATTTGGTTGGTTCTCTCGGTCTGACCATCCGTCTGTGGGTGATAGGTTGTGCTCATGCATAACTGGGTTCCGAGCGATTTCTGTAAACTTTGCCAAAATCTAGACGTGAACCTCGGGTCTCTGTCTGACACGATGTTTACTGGAACTCCATGTAACTTGACTATGTTATCCACATATATTCTGGCTAGCCTGTCTACTCCGTACGTTGTCTTGACTGCTAAGAAATGAGCCGCCTTTGTAAGACGGTCCACCACTACCCATATCGCGTAGTTCCTCCGTGGGCTCTTGGGTAATCCTACCACAAAGTCCATGTCGATGCTATCCCATTTCCACTCTGGAATCTCTAAGGGTTTTAGCTCGCCTCCCGGGCGTTGTTGTTCGGCCTTAACTTGTTGGCAGTTTTTGCATATGGCCACAAAGTTTGCGATCTCGTTTTTCATTCCATTCCACCACCAGTGCGTCTTTAGGTCCCGATACATCTTAGTACTTCATGGGTGAACTGAGAAAGCCGAACTGTGTGCTTCTGCCATAATCTTCTTCCTTAGCTCTGGCCTGTTTGGTACCCATATCCGTTCATTCATTCGGATTAGCCCATCGCTTCCTTTGTTTATCTCTGATTTATCGGTTACGTTTCCTTCTTTTCGCGTTACGGGTTTCTCGGGATCTGATATTTGTGCTTCATGTACCTCCTCGAGTATCCCTGGCTTCGTGGTAACCGTCCCCAACATGACTGTGGTCTAATCTACCACTTCCAGTTGTAGGTTCTCCATTTCCCTTACCAACGTGTTTGCTAGCACGCCATGAGTCTTCCTGCTCAGTGCATCGGCTACCTGGTTTGCCTTTCCGTTGTGGTACTGAATGTCCAGATCGTAATCTTTTATCAGTTCCAACCATCTCCGTTGTCTCATGTTAAGCTCCCTCTGGGTGAATGAGTACTTCATACTCTTGTGGTCGGTGAATATCTCACATTTCTTACCGTACAAATAATGTCTCCAAATATTGAGTGCGAATACCACCGCGGATAATTCTAAATCGTGTGTCGAGTAGTTCAACTCGTGTATCTTCAATTGACGGGATGCATATGCTATAACTTTCCCTCCCTGCATCAGTACACACTCGATTCCTTCCTTCGATGCGTCGCTGTATACCGTGAAGTCATGTCCTGGTGCGGGTAATTCTAGTATTGGTGCAGATGTCAATTTCATTTTGAGACATTCAAAACTCTCTTCACATTTCTCATCCCACGTATACCTCGTTTCCTTTCGGGTCAAATTTGTCAACGGTTTAGCAATCTTTGCGAACCCCTCGATGAATTTCCGATAGTACCCGGCTAATCCTAAGAAGCTGCTTACTTCTCGAGCATTCGTCGGTCTGGGCCAATTCATCACTGTCTCTATCTTTGTTGGATCTACCGTCACCCCTCATGCTGATATCACGTGGCATAGAAAAGCTATGTTGTCCATCCAGAATTCACACTTGCTGTATTTGGCATACAAATTCTCTTGTCTGAGAGTCTGTAATACTATTCTCAAATGTTGCTCGTGTTCTTCCTGGTTGCGAGAGTAAACTAGGATGTCGTCAATGAACACCACCACGAACTTGTCTAGGTACTGACAAAATACCCGATTCATCAAATCCATGAAAATTGATGGGGCATTAGTCAATCCAAACGGTACTACCATGCATTCGTAATGGTCGTACCTTGTTCGAATGGATGTCTTCGGTATGTCCCCTTCTCTTACTCGGACTTGATGATACCCTGACCTCAAGTCTAATTTTGAGAACACCTTCGCGCCTTGTAACTGATCAAACAAGTCGTCGATCTTAGGCAACGGATACTTGTTCTTTATCGTGACCTTGTTTAACTCCCGGTAGTCGTAACACAGTCTTAACTCGCCGCTTTTCTATCTAACAAATAACACTGGTGCTCCCCAAGGGGAGTTGCTTGGCCTAAGAAATCCTTTTTCCAATAACGACTCAATTTATTTTTTCAGTTCCTGCATTTCTCTGGGTGCCATTCGGTATGGAGCCTTGGAGATCGGTTGTGTTCCAGGGAGTAGTTCTATTTCCATTTCCACCTCTATCTGAGGCGGTTGACCCGGTAGCTCGTCGGGAAATACATCACTATATTCACAAACCACTGGAACGGAATTCAATGGTGTCCCTTCCTTCTCCGTCGTGACAAATGCTAGCCAATTCGATCGATCCTTACATTCCTCATCCTCACTCATAATCGGTTTATCGACCATGTCCTTTCTCCCTTCCCGCGGCGTACGTTCCCGACATCTCACCTGCGCATCGTATCTAGATAACCAAGTCATTCCTAGTATAGCATCGAATCCCATATCCCCTAGCTCAATCAAATCTGCCTCTTTTCGCACTGTGTCGACTTCCACCGTGCATCCTCTACAGATTCTATTTGCCTCCATGGCTTCGGATACCGGTGTTTTTACTTTGATTTTAGCATTACTTCCCATTATCCCAAACCGTTTCGCTAACTTCTTCGACACAAACGAATGTGTCGCCCCATAGTCAAATAATACTAAAGCTGTAAAGCCGTTAATAAGTAGTGTACCTGCCACGACGTCTTCAGCCTCCGAGGCATGTTCCTTGTTCACAGCGAACACTCGAGCATTTCCAGTAATCCTTTCCCTTGCCCTGTTTCCGGTTACCCCGGTTTCGATCCTCCTCCTCTTCGGGCAATCTTTGGCAAAGGGTCCTTCCTGGCCGCACTAGAAACAACTGTTGGTTCCTGCTCGGAATTCTCCAAAATAGTTCTTCCCGCATTTGGCGCACGCAGGCCTGATCGGAGGTCCTTGTGCCGATCCGAAACTCTCTGTAGTGATCTTTCCTTTCCACTCTCCCCGTCCCTGAACTTCGTTCCTCGCAGAGCTTCTGTTGCGTTCCTTATCCATTCTCCGCAATCCTCCATCTACTCGGACTGCCGCCGCCACCAAACTTGAGAATTCTTCGTCGTCGCGGCCATACATAGTCAGTTTCACCTTTTCACTCAGCCCTTCTGTAAAGCGGTGCATCTTTTTATGTTCACTCCCCATGATCTCGGGGGCGTATCTGCCTAGTTCTATGAATTCCTGCATGTACTCCATTATGGGGCGGTTTCCTTTAGTCAATCTGTCAAACTCGGCCCTCTTATCTTTCTTAAGTCCTTTCGGTACGTAGTAATTTAAGAACTCATTCTTAAACTTCTCCCAAGAGATGGGTCCATCCTTCAGTAATGAGGCCGACACGCTCCCCCACCATCGGGCAATGCTACCGTCGAACCATAGTGGGGTCAATCCTGCCCTAAGCTCCTCTGGGGCTTCGATCAGCTCGGACTTCTCCTCAAGGCGGATAATCCACGCCTCCGCGTCCCCCATCTTATCTTCCTTGAAACTATTCTTCCCAGCCTTCTTTAATGTCTCGTTGTAGTACATTCTACCCTTTTCGGGTCTTGCCAATGGTTCCATTTGCACGGAGTTTCCCCTCTCCGTCTGTCCCTGTCTTATTGCACTAACTAGGGAACTCGCCATGGTTTGGAACAGATCCCTCAGACTTTCCTGGCTAAACGTGAGGGGCGTCGATGAATCCGCAACCGGAGTCTCTGTCGCCGGTGCCTGTTCTGATGCATTGCTATCCTCCTCTCGGTTTCCATGCGCTCTCGTCCTAGGAGCCATTCCTACATTAAGCTTTCCTTATGTCTATGCCTACTCATGTCATCCGTTACATTCTATGCCCATCCCTTCCTATGGTCGGTTGTCCTCCTATGAGTTTCCTAGACTCTTCTACATAGGACCGCACCGTTACCGGTTTAGTAACGATGTTACGCTCTGATACCATTTTGTAACGACCCTAATTCGGGCCTAGACGTTTTGTTAAAACATGCTAAATAAAACGAAATGTTCCAATGTAAACTTAAAACATAGTTCGAAAACATTAAAGTTTAACAACATAATCTAGAGTGTTCTCCAAAGACCGGACTCTATCACTGGACAACCGACGACCTCCTCCCCATGCCCTTCTCATACCTCGTCCGCGTCACCTACAAAATTTGTAAAGCGGTCACAATTTATTAAAGGAAACTTCACACACGCTAGACATTATCTTTTCATTTCTTAATTAAACCATACACATACGCGTGAATCATTCCTTTTAACCGTTTTCTTATTTCCTTCTTCTTTTACCCTTATGATTTCCATCATACGTTATGTAATAGCTAGGAAAAAGGTATGTCGGGATGATAGTAGGGAATATGGTGATAAAGTCTAGAGGAGAAACAACGAGGGATACGGGAACGAAAAAACGATAAAAAGAAACGAAAAGAATTAAATGTAAAGAATGAGATAAAGGAGGGGTAGAAATGTAAAGAATGAGGGGTCAAAATGTGAATTATGGAAGTTGAAACATCTATAAATAGGGGTTAGAAGGCCCAAAAACCAAGTCATTTATCACTAAACCGCAAAAACGTATGGAAAAACGCCAAAGCATCAAATTATCGCGGAAATTTCATGACCAGTGCAAATTGTCGTGGAAATTTATAGGCAGGTTATATCGCGAAAAATTGGTAAGCAACTTTGTCGTGGAAATGTTTCAAGTAGAAAATTATCGCGGAAAAATTTCACGTTGAAAATTGTCGCGGATTCTTCGAAAGAGAAAAATTGTCACGGATTTTCAGAGCTTGATAAATTATCTCGAAAACTGAACCATGTGTTGTTTTGTCGCGGATTTCAGGAACATAGTGATTTTATCGCGGAAACATACGATTAGGGTGTTTTCGTCACATTTCGACGCCGGATCGCGAAGGAGAAAGATACGAAGGGTGTACATTAACCGAACAGTCAACAATAAGATAATAACATCAAAAAAGTGAAGTACAAAATATGTTACGGATTGCAGGGAAGCACCAGAGATCATAACAAGCGAAAACAACAAGTAAGCGGAGTGAACACAATATAGTAAGGGAAGGTTCAGGCTTTGGGAACGGGATTGTGTTAATAAAGAAGAAAGAAAGACACGAATGAACGAGATAAATGGTAATAAGACTCGGGGTGAGGAAGGATGGACCGTCCGACCAAACTCGGCATCGTGCCTAGCACACGATTCGCCAAAGGAACGGCATGCCTGATGAAGGGAACGATAAGTTCCAAAGAGGAAAAGATACGTACGAAAAGGCAGAACGGATCCGGGTGGAAAAAGGGGTAGCGCCTAAGTACCCACCCGGGGAAGGGAAGCATATGGCCCGTCGAGTCATCCAACAGCTAACGGTTGGCTTGGGCGGGACATGCACCGAGCATGTTACTCTCGGCAACGGTAAATTAAAGTATGATGGGAATGATAAGGGTAAAAGAAGAGGGAAATAAGAAAACGGTTAAAAAGGGATGATTCATGTGCATGTGTACGGTGTAATTAAGAAATGAAAAGATAATGTGTAGCGTGTATGAAGTTTCCTTTATTAGATTGTGACCGCTTTACAGATTTTGTAGGTGACGCGGACGAGGTATGAGAGGGGCATGGGAAGGAGGTCGTCGGTTGTCCGGTGATAGAGTCCGGTCCTTTGGAGAACACTCTAAATTATGCTGTCGAACTTTGATGTTTTCGAACTACGTTTTAAGTATACATTCGAATGATCCGTTTGATTTAGCACGTTTTAACAAAACAGCTAGGCCCAAATTAGGGTCGTTACACGTTAACTTTACTGTTGCCAAGAGTAACATGCTCGGTACATGTCCCGCCCATGCCAACCGTTAGCCGTTGGATGACTCGACGGGCCATATGCTTCCCTTCCCCGGGTGGGTACTTAGGCGCTACCCCTTTTTCCACCCGGATCCGTTCTGCCCTTTTCGTACGTATCTTTCCATCTTTGGAACTTATCGTTCCCTTCATCAGGCATGCAATTCCTTTGGCGAATCGTGTACTAGGCACGATGCCGGGTTTGGTCGGACGGTCCCTCCTTCCTCACCGCGAGTCTTATTAACATTTATCTCGTTCCTTCGTATCTTTTCTTTCTTCTTTATTAACCGAATCCCGTTCCCTAAGTCTGAACCTTCCCTTACTATATTGTGTTCACTCCGCTTACCGTTTGCTTTCGCTTGCTATAATCTTTATGTGCTTCCCTGCATTTCGTAACAGGTCTTAGTTACTCGAATTCCGACGTTATTATCTTATTGTTAACTATGTGATTACTGTAGACCCTACATGTCTTTTTCCTCCCAGGATCCGACGTTGAGACGCAACGAAAACACTAAAACTTAGTATTTCCGTGATAATTCACTTCTTCCTAGAAATTGGCGACAATATTTTTGCTAGAACCAAAATTAGCGATAAAATTGCACTTAAAGAATTTTCGCGACAATTTTGTTTTTCACCCATTTCCGCGATAATTTTGCCCTTCATGTTTTTCGCGACAATAATTGCCTTCTCAAAAATCCGCGACAATTTGCTCACCACATCAAATCCACGACAATAATTGCACACCAAAAATCCGCGATAATAATTGCCTTCGTAAAATCCTCGATAATTTCCTTCTTTCGCGACAATTTTCGGGTTTTCATGGATTAATAATAATTAACTCGTTTTTGGGTCTCCCCACCCCTATTTATAGACATCTTAACTTTCCTAATTCACATTTTAACCCCCTCCATCTTTTCATTTTGACCCTTCCTTTATCCTTTGTTTTACTTTTCTATTTTTCGTTTTCTTTTTCGTTCTTTCATTCCAGTATCCCTTGTTATTCCTTGTCTAGACTTTAACGCTACATTTCCTACTATTTGTTCCATCATACCTTTTTTTCTGGCTATTACACTTAGAACATGTGGTGGAACTATGTGAAAAATGAGCCAAATGACATTAATACAAATCACATTCTAAATTTCGTAAAACGAAGTGTGTAACAACCGAGAAAAAGGTACGACGAAACAAATAGTAGGGAATGTAACGGTAAAGACTAGATGAGAGATAACGAGGGATATAGAAACGAAAGAACGTTAAAGGAAACGAAAAATAGAAAAGTAAAGAAAAAGATAAAAAGGGGTCAAAAGCAAAGGAAGGAGGGGTTAAAGTGTGAATTAGAAAAGTTTAATGTCTATAAATAGGGGTGAGAAGGCCCAAAAACGAGTTAATCATCATTAAAACACAAAAATCCGAAAATTTCCACGAAGAAGGAAAATTATCGCGGATTCTGCACAGGCCATTATTATCGCGGAACTCGTCAAAGAGCATTATTGTCGCGGATTTCTCAGAGAACATTATTGTTGCGGATTTGGGTGATGAAGAGAATTATCACGGATTTTTGGTGAAGAGAATTGTCGCGGAAAATAGGAACAAGAGTAAAATTGTCGCGAAAAATCCTTAAAGTGCAACATTATCGCCGATTGTGTTCTAAGAGTAAAATTATCGCGGATTTGGAGTTGCAGCATAGAACTGTCGCGAATTTCGAGGAAAGAAGTAAATTATCTCGTAAATACTAAGTTTAAGTGTTTTCGTCACGTCTCGACGTCGGATCGTGGGAGGAAAAGAACACGTAGGGTCTACGGCAATCACATAGTTAACAATAGGATAATAACGTCGGAATTCGAGTAACTAAAACCTACTACGAAATGCAGGAAAGCGTGCAAAGACTAGAGCAATCAAAAGCAAACGGTAAGCGGAGTGAACACAATATAGTAAGGGAAGGATCAGACTTAAGGAACGGGATCAGGTTAATAAAAGAAAGGAAAAGACACGAATGAACGAGATAAATGTTAATAATATTCGGGGTGAGGAAGGATGGACCGTCCGACCGAACCTGGCATCGTGCCTAGTACACGATTCGCCAAATGAAGGGCATGCCTGGTGAAGGGAAAGATAAGTTCCAAAGAGGAAAAGATACGTACGAAAAGGGCAGAACGGATCCGGGTGGAAAAAGGGGTAGCGCCTAAGTAACCACCCGGGGAAGGGAAGCATATGGCCCGTCGAGTCATCCAACAGCTAACGGTTGGCATGGGCGGGACATGCACTGAGCATGTTACTCTCGGCAACAGTAAAGTTAAAGTATAATGGGAATGACAAGGGTAAAAGAAGAAGGAAATAAGAAAACGGTTAAATGGAATGATTCATGTGGGTGTATACTGTGTAATTAAGAACTGTAATGATAATGTATAGTGTGGGTGAAGTTTCCTTTAATAGATTGTGACCGCTTTAAAGATTTTGTAGGTGACGCAGACGAGGTATGAGAGGGGCATGGGAAGGAGGTCGTCGGTTGTCCGGTGATAGAGTCCGGTCCTTTGGAGAACACTCTAAATTATGCTGTCGTACTTTTATGTTTCGAACTATGTTTTAAGTTTGCATTCGAATATTCCGTTTTTAATTATCATATTTTAACAAAAAAACTATGCCCAAATTAGGGTCGTTACAAATGGTATCAGAGCGTAACATCGTTACTAAACCGGTAACGGTGCGATCCTAGGTAGAAGAGTCTAGGAAACTCGTAGGAGGACAACCGACCATAGGAAGGGATGGACATAGAATGTAACGGATGACATGAATAGGCATAAGATATAACGAAAGTTTAATGTAGGAATGACACCTAGAACGAGAGCGCATGGAAACCGAGAAGAGGATAGCAATGCATCAGAACAGGCACCGGCGACAGAGAGTCCGGTTGCGGATTCGTCGACACCTCTCACGTTCAGCTCGGAAAGTCTCAGGGACCTGTTCCAGACCATGGCAGGTTCCCTAGTTAGCGCAATAAGACAGGGACAGACGGAGAGGTTAAACTCCGTGCAAATGGAACCAGGGGCAAGACCCGATAAGGGTAGGATGTACTACAACGAGGCATTANAATATTTAGAAACACACTGAATAACAAAGCTGCGCTGAATCGAAAATATATTCGCGTTTTCCATCCAAAACTCCAGGTAAAATCTAAATGGGATTTAAAACGTCCCCACGGGCGGCGCCAATGTTATCGATGCTAAAAATCTGCAATAGCAAAATTTAGACCCCTTTTACGGAGAGGGGTTGAACGAAAAGTAGTACGAAAGCAACAAGTAAAAAGACACGATTTTTGAAGGTGGAAAATCTTTCTGTAAAAGAAAGGATAAAAAACCACCTTGGTCGTAGCCCTTGAATCCACTATTAATGTCAAGTTCATAGATTAACAATAGAAGAACAAGAGGTAGAAAACCAAAGAAAAAAGATCATGTTTTGATGGCCGTAGTCGTAGGTTTTCCGGGCGAAAAAGAAAAGAATAGCGAACTCCTCCTTAGGTCAAGAATCCAAGCTCCCCTCCTTAACACAATAATCATGTTTATGTAGGTGATTTGTCCAGCCCAATTATAACTCATTAGGCCCACCAATAATGGAGTCCAATAAATAATGACCCATTAATCTCTAAATTATGCACAATGGTCCAATAAATAAGTTACCCGATCCAAATGCCACAATATGCTATAAACAATGTCAATCATCAAAATTTCTCGATCTGTTTTATTTCTCGACTTGGGAATTACAATATAGATATATATGTGTCATCGAATAATAAATATCTCAGGGTGAAATCAGTATACATATACATATGCGATGGTTTTGGAAAGGTTTTCTGATTGAGGAAGAGTTGTTGAGATGATTAAGTATTAATGCGTGGTCTAGATACCTAAAAGTTCCCTACTGAAATGGGTATGGGCCGGAAGGATGTTGGAGGCGACCAAGATTGGGGCATAGAAAAGCATTTTCGGGATTCAATCGGTGCCATCCGATCTAGCGCACGCGATAAATATCTTCTCTAAAGCCTTTGGAGTAACGGATCGCCGAATAGGATAATAAGACTCCGGAAGGAAATGTTCCCCCTCAGTTGGGAACCGCCAAGGAAGGCTAAGTGCAGACAACCTAGTGGAGCCTAGCAAGTGACAAAAAAAAAGTGTCTCTTCCAGTCGTGGTTGGATTGGGGGTTTGAGAATGGAAAAGGGCTCTTTTTGTGCCTTAGACGGAAAAAAATACAACCTTGAGCCCCATAATTGATAGTGGAACTGATTTGAAATATTTGGAAGAAGGTGTCGACGGTCATCAAAATCCCATTAGTCTCTATAAAAATGATAAAGGCAACCACCAAGGATATCGAGTTTGGATTCAACTGGAAGAGGTGGATATTTAAGTGAGTTAGGAGAGTTGAAATGAACGGATGAAGCGGAAAGCGGAGACCACACTCTAGATACTCAAGACAGACAGTTTGGGTACCAACCGGTGGACGTAAGATCCGATCAGAGGGACCCGGCTGATAGAGAACACAATCGGAAGGGAGGTGGTAATTTTCCACCAGAGATTTCCATTTTCGAGGATGCATGGTAAAGGGCAGGTCAAAAGATTTTAGGGCATTGACAGCAGAACTCTGAGGACCGATAGTATTCTCGAGATGTGTGATTCGATCGAAGAAGTGTGGATAAGGGTTCGTAATTGGAGAAAGGAAAGCTGAAAGACTCGAATTGGAACTCCCCGAGTTGGATGAGGAGTTCGAGGAATGAGCGGAGTCGGAGAACATGATGTGAAGTTCTCAAAATTAAGGTTTTTCCAATTTTTTAGAATTTTTTCATATTTTTATAAGTGTCTCGCGAGATTTCGTACCAAAAGTCACGAGAGTCACTGTGCAACGTATGCAGTCGTGAGATTTCGTTCAGGATAAGTCTGCTTGTCACTGTTCTGTCGCGAGATTTCGTTCAGGTTAAGTCTGTTTTTGTCACTATTCTGTCGTGAGATTTGGTTCATGGGGTAAAGTGTATAGTGCAACTGTTTTGTCACGAGATTTCGCTCCAAACGTCGCGAGAGGTACTGTGCAATGAAAGTGGTTGCGAGATTTCGTTCGAAATGTCGTGAGAATGCCTGGAATAGTACTGTAACATGGGGTGGCACTGTATTTTTAATGCCGGAACCCCGAGTCGATAAATCCCGAGATTTTCGCACGGCCTCAGAATCTGACGTTCTTAGTGTCAAAACGATCACATCCGGGAGGGGTTTCCAGCCCTACTAACGGTTTTCTCGTGAGAATTCCGGAGCGAGTATCGACTTTCGGGACGAGCCAATATGAAATGGTTTGCGACTCAGAATCTGAATCTGAAAACCAGAGAACTATTGATATTACCCGTGGATATTTTCGTTATTATGGCATCCCGTGAGCTCGTCCGACGTGTCTAGATGGTATTTTCGGTATTCTCGTGTTTTTCGTCATTCTATAATTTTAAGGGTATTCTTGTAATTTGGACTTCCTGGGCCTGCATATTAGCATTTAACTTACGTTTCTAGCAGTTTCGGACATATTCGGACCATGGCGGGGCTAGGGTATTTTAATAATTTGGCACCCGAGGAGCGTGCCGGTAAGTTGTGACAATAATTTTCGTTGAATATTTGATACCTGGAAGCAATGAATTAGATTACGAGGTTTCCCGGTATTATCTCATCGTTGCTAATGGCTAATTCTCGATAGAAATGCATTTCCGGAGTTCTATTGCGGTATGGGATTTATTCTAGTTTAATTAAAGATTATTTGGGTATTTAGGGCTGAGTCAAGCGAAGTTGGGCTCCTGGGCCTGAAACTTGTTAATTGGACTGGATTTCTCTATTAATATGAGCTCCAATATACTGAAAAGGGGCCCTGACTCTTTTTGTATCTCCCAAGGCAAGACTTTAGCCCGAACTCGCAAGACTTCATTTTTCAGCCTCAATCAGCGAGATTTCGTACCAAATCTCCGACCACCCCCTTTGTGCTACTATTCGCGAGATTTCGCACCAGGTCTCTCGACCACCTCCCTTTGTATCACCATTCGCGAGAATTCGTACCAAAACTCACGATTTGCCCCTGCAGATAACTATTCGCGAGAATTCGTACCAAAACACGCGACTGGCCCCTGCAGATCACTATTCGCGAGTTTTTGAAAGTTTCACCGTAACAGAGGTTTTGGCATGATATTACCCGGAAATATTCTCTTGTGTTTGTTCTCACCCGGGAGCTCGTCTAGCGTGATTATCAGTATTTTCGGTATTCTCGGTATTCTCGGTATTCCCGTAATTCTGACTTGCCAAGCGACATATAAGGCCTCGGTGAGCATTTTGAAGTATTTCAGGCCATTTCGGACCCGGACGAAGCCAGGGGTATTTTCGTCATTCGCCACCGAGGGCGCACCGAACAAGTACAATAAGGTTGTCCGGCTGCGAGTTCATTATTTAAAAGCAAAGGGTCGACATACGAAGTTCGGGGAAATTTTCTGATCGTATTCCCGATTAACATATTATTCGGTTTGCTTCCCGAGGCGTCGAGGTCTACATGGCATTTATTTTGCCATAATTAAAGATATTCAATTATTTTGGGTTAAGTAAGATGGACTAGGCTCATGGGCCCAAGAGGGTGAGTTTTGGGCTTAATTTGCCTATAAATAGGAGTCTTAAGGCATTAAGAAGGGACTTTTGGACTTTTGAATATTGATCACGCATCCCAAGGCAAAAACTGCTCTTCTGTCGCGACCAAAACTCCTTGGCCGCGACCAAGCATCGACTCGCTACGAGTCAGCCATAAACCTGACTCGCGACGAGTCAGCCACAGACCTGATTCGCGACGAATCAGCCTCACTCCCTTATCCCAGTTTTTGACGCGGCCGCGACGAATCTGCCTTTCGTCGCGAGTGGCTCCCTGCCGCGACGAGTGTGCCTTTCTGCACTATTCATTCGCGTCCAGTGCGACGTAACTACACATTCGATCGTTTTTCGATTCGTTTTCACTCGTTTCACCATTATCATCTCATTGTATTTGTATCACTTGATTTTTATAGTGAAAACCAAGGTAGAGCATCGCTCTCCTGAGGACGTAAGCCCACATATTGTGGGCCCAACCTCGTATATCGCTCGTGTCCCCACAACAACATAATTAACGAATTAATCATAAATTGACTGATCTAAGAATAAATATATAAAACATTTTTAGATAAGATCAATGGGAGAGGTTTGTAATCAAATCAGTCATCGCTATTTACTTTTTATTTCGCCCGTAACTCATACGTTTTATTGTTTTTGCTTTGTTTCAGATGGAGCGGACGGTTGTGGAGATGAGCACCGCAGCCGCAGTAGGGGAGTACTGCATGCTCAGGCATTCGGAGCTTGATAGCCCGGACCTAATAGGGGAGCAGACGAAGAAGGCCGCCGAAAAGCTGATACAAAACCAGCGGGAAAAGCATGCCCAAGAGATGGCGGCACTCCGGGAAGAACATAACAAGGCGATCGATGCCCTAATTCGGGTTCATCGCAGCGAATTGACAGTGTGTGCGGCTTTTCATATCGGGAAGAGGCATGCTCTTGAGCAATCGATTGATACTCTCAAGACGAATGAGAAGTATGCTCAAGAAAAATTGAAGGAAGTTAGGGCTGAGACCGAAGACCAATTGAAAAAGGCCAAAGACGCCAATATTGCTGATAAGAAAGCTCTCCAAGCCACCAATAAGAAACTGATCAAAGAATGAGTCCCTCCAAGCCACCGTGGATGGTCTTCGGGCTCGAGCCGCCAGGTTGCCGTCCCAGATCAACGATTGTTTGCGGAAACTGATCTGGGAGTATACAGTGCATTCTCCAACTTTCAGAAACCTCGCGGCCCTAGCTAATGCAACCTCGTCTGCTCTTTACTTTTTTAGAGGGAGTGTCCAGACGCAAAGAATCTTGGGCACATCCCTAACTCCTGAAGAGAGGGAGAGACTTGATCCCAGTTTGTCCGGCAAGTTTGAGCCTATAGACGCGGAAGATAAGCTCGACTGCTCGGGGGATCCATTCGGGGAGCTCCAATTCAACCTGGAGGAAGATTTGCACCAGCAAATATATTCAGAGGAGGTCAAAATACCGAAGGAGGGCCCATCGGTGGATGCGTTTCGGAGGTTGGCTACCTTATTCCCGGAACCGATGGGTCCCCTCTTGGGAGACATCCTTAAAGACGAGGAGATAATGGGTCAACGTGACCGTCCACTATATGTTCCTGTTAGTGTAACAGGGGCTCGGGAGCGCCACGAAGTCGAGATGGCGAGCTTTGTTCCCGAGAAGCTGCCCACTGTAAGGACTAAAGAAAAAGAGACTCTTCCTCCCTCGTCAAATATTAAGCTGGTAAAAAAGCGTCCTAGAGAAGCTGGTGAAGGTTCGGGCTCCAAGAGGAAGAAATAAACTTCCATATCTTATTTCTTCAGTTTTGTACTCTCCGTATTTTGTACTCCCTTTTCATATATGAAATTTGCTTTTATTTTCCTTTCGATTTTTGCACTTTACTTTCGAGTAAAGAACATACTCTTAATAATGTAAATTCTTCTCTTCTCGACTTATTTTCCCGTCACGTTCTTCGAGGAATGTATAATTCCGAATAATTCACTTTAACAAATGACCTTTCGAGAATATATAAGAATATGCGTGAATCTCCGATATGGAATCTGTAATTCCGAATATTCCTCAACAAGAAATAACCTTCCGAGATAATAAGAATATGCTTGAATCTCCGATTATGGATGCGTAACGACAACGCATATAATAATAATAAGGATTGTAAGAGAGTCCCCAGTGTAGTGGGGTTTGCATAAGTGTATGCATATACCAAAATCATCACACCAAGAACATGTGGTTTAACTATGTGAAAAATGAGGCAAATGATATTCATACAAATCATATTGTAAATTTGGTAAAACCAAGTGTATTCAAACTAAATAAAGCCTAACATCCCAAATACTCTTTGTATATACAAAAAAAGTAAGTTCGAAAACAAAATGATCGTGCAAGTCATAACAACACGACTTCATGTCATCGCATTTAAACTATCGTTTGATAACATAAATCACGGTATAACCAAGTCATTCTTGCTTCTAACAACATGTATTCATGTTTTAACAACATCAATTCAAGTTTAATTGAAATCAAAATCATCACACCTAGAACATGTGGTGGAACTGTGTGAAAAATGAGCAAATGATATTCATACAAATCATATTGTAAATTTGGTAAAACCAAGTGTATTCAAACTAAATAAAGCCTAACATCCCAAATACTCTTTGTATATACAAAAAAAGTAAGTTCGAAAACAAAATGATCGTGCAAGTCATAACAACACGACTTCATGTCATCGCATTTAAACTATCGTTTGATAACATAAATCACGGTATAACCAAGTCATTCTTGCTTCTAACAACATGTATTCATGTTTTAACAACATCAATTCAAGTTTAATTGAAATCAAAATCATCACACCTAGAACATGTGGTGGAACTATGTGAAAAATGAGCAAAATGATATTCATACAAATCACATTGTAAAATTGGTAAAACCATTGTATTCAAACTAAATAAAGCCTAATATCACGAATACTTGTAGTATATTCAAAAAA
>RWGZ01000938.1:349370-384171 GCA_009725065.1 Utricularia reniformis
GTGGAAAGTTTGCTGCAGGCAGGATTCATAGAGCGTGTTAGATACACGGATTGGGTCGCGAATCCAGTGGTGGTCCCAAAGACGAGTGGTGGCTGGAGAGTTTGCATCGATTTTACGGATTTAAATAAAGCATGCCCGAAGGATCCGTATCCACTACCGGCCATTGACAAGATGGTGGATGCGGCCTGTGGCTTTGAACTGCTTAGTATGTTAGATGCTTTTAAGGGTTATAACCAAATTTTCATGCATTGTGAAGACAAGTCTTTTACTTCATTTATGACAAACAAAGGCGTTTTTTGCTATAGAGTTATGCCATTCGGGTTGAAAAATGCTGGGGCCACCTACCAACGTTTAATGAATTCGATGTTCAAAGATATGATCGGAAAATCTTTGGAGGTTTATATCGACGATATATTAATAAAGAGTAAACATGGAGATAACCACATCCAGTATTTGAATGACTGTTTTGGGGTGCTGAGAAAATATAGAATGAAATTGAATCCGCTCAAGTGTGCTTTTTGTGTGAAAGGAGGTAAATTTCTCGGCTTTATGGTATCTGAAAGAGGAATTGAGATGAATCCAGATAAGATAACGGCTATCCAAAAAATGACCCCTCCGACGACTGTTAAGGAAGTTCAAAGACGAACTGGGAGGTTAGCCTCATTAAATCGCTTCATCTCGCGATCTGCAGAAAGGAGCTTGCCGTTTTTTAAGGTCTCGCGCAAAACGAATCTTTTGTATTGAGACGATGAATGTAGCTGGGCTTTCGAGAGTTTGAAAGACTATCTGAGTAAGCCACCGTTTATGTCTCCTCCATCTCCGGAAGAACCGTTGGGTTTATATTTGTCAGTGACGAAAGAGGCAGTGAGTGCTGCGTTNGGACGATGAATGTAGCAAGGCTTTCGAGAGTTTGAAAGACTATCTGAGTAAGCCACCGTTTATGTCTCCTCCATCTCCGGAAGAACCGTTGGGTTTATATTTGTCAGTGACAAAAGAGGCAGTGAGTGCTGCGTTGGTCAGACTCAGCGACAAAGAGCACAGGCCGATATATTATGTGAGCAAGAAATTGCACGGAGCGGAATCCCGATACACTGATCTAGAGAAGTTTGTACTAGCCCTGATTGTCGCCTCAAGGAAATTGAGGCACTATTTCCAAGGACATCATATTGCAGTCTTTACAGATCAGCCTATCCTAAGCGTGTTATCAAAGATCGATGCCTCTGGTAGGCTAGCAATGTGGAATATCGAATTGGGCCAGTATCAGATAGAATATATCTCCAGGCGAGCATTAAAGGCCCAGGTATTAGTGGATTTCATAGTGGAGATGACCCGGTCGGAGGAATTGGGTATCCAAGAATATTGGAATGCCTTTGTAGACGGATCAGTATCTGCCGGGCGAGCCGGCATTGGTGTTTATTTTAAAGAAAGGAAATTGGTGAAGAACATGAGTATGATGTAAAGTTGCGCTTCCCTGCAACTAACAACGTCGTTGAGTATGAAGCTTTGATATTCGGTATTAACCTGGAGGTGGAGATTGGAATTGTTCGTTTGCATGCCCACTCTGATTCGCAGTTAGTGGTGAACCAATTTGTAGATACTTACTCCACCAAGGGGAACCATCTGTGCAGGTATTTGGAAAAACTCAAAGAGGCAGCTAAAAATCTTAAGATGTTTACGCTTACATATATCCCAAGGGAGGAAAACACGCATGCAGATGGTCTTGCAAAGGCGGGGACGATTTTAGAACTCTCGGATGAGTCGAAGATAACAACAATGATCCATTACCAGCCCTCTGTCAGTCCATTGGAGAAACAGACGGCCGAGGTGGCTAATTTGGAACTTTCGAATGAGACATGGTTTTTAGTGGATGCCGTAACCGACGAGCCATCATGGAAGGATGCTATTGTAAATTATCTAATCAAGAGAGAGTTGCCTACCGACGAAGGCGAGGCCCGAAGAACTATGCAAAGAGCTACAAATTTCGTCTATGTGGATGATAAGCTGTATAAGAAGAATTTCGGAGGCCCATACCTTCGATGTTTGTCCCCAGTACAGGCAAAGGCCGTTGATATTACCCGGGTGTATTCTCTTGTATTTATTCTCACCCGGGAGCTCGTCTNGATGGTCTTGCAAAGGCGGCAACGATTTTAGAACTCTCGGATGAGTCGAAGATAACAACAATGATCCATTACCAGTCCTCTGTCAGTCCATTGGAGAAACAGACGGCCAAGGTGGCTAATTTGGAACTTTCGAATGAGACATGGTTTTTAGTGGATGCCGTAACCGGCGAGCCATCATGGAAGGATGCTATTGTAAATTATCTAATCAAGAGAGAGTTGCCTACCGACGAAGGCGAGGCCCGAAGAACTATGCAAAGAGCTACAAATTTCGTCTATGTGGATGATAAGCTGTATAAGAAGAATTTCGGAGGCCCATACCTTCGATGTTTGTCCCCAGTACAGGCAAAGGCCGTTATAGAGGAAGTTCACGCTGGGGACTGTGGTGATCATTCAGCAGGTCGATCCTTGGCGAACAAGGTTAAGTAAGAGGGCCGGTTATTTTTGGCCAACATTGGTGAAAGATTGTGTGAACTTTGTTCGGGCTTGTTCCGCTTGTCAGTTCCACTCAAACGTACATCATGTACCGAGAGCTAATATGAAGCCTTTACCGACAACATGCCCTTTCGATATGTGGGGCATCGATATTTTAGGGCCGTTTCCAAAGGCACCCAGCCAAATTAAGTTTTGCATCGTGGCTGTGGAGCATTTCTCCAAGTGGATAGAGGTTGAAGCTGTATCACGCGTTTCGGGAACAGGAGATTATCAGTTTCCTTTGGAGGTACATTGTGTGACGATTCGGAATTCCCAGAATTTTTCTGTCGGATAACGGAACGCAATTTGCTGGTAAGAGAGAAAATGAATGGTGTGAGAGTTATGGAATTGAACAGCGGTTTACCTCCGTGGCACACCCAGAAACAAACGGGCTTACAGAAGTTATTAATCGCATTATCCTACCACAGTTGAAAACACGGATAGATTAATCCAAAGGCTCTTGGGTGGATGAATTGCATAATGTGATGTGAGCGTATCGGACATCAGCAAGGTCCACTACCGGATTCAGCCCTTTCTCTCTAGTATATGGCTCCGAGGCCGTGTCTCCGGTTGAAGTGACTATTTTATCTTAAAGAGTCATCGCTTATGACGAGGTTTTGAACGAGGATATGAGAAAATTAGACCTTCACAGTATTGATGATATCCGCGATAGAGCCGCGATACGAATGGAGGTATGTAAAAGGCGGATGGCTAAGCAACATGACAAAGGCGTTCGACCTATGTTATTAAAAGTTGGAGACTTGGTTCTTAAGAAAGTGGAAGTCTCGAAGCATGTTGGCAAGTTGGATCGAAAGTGGGAAGGACCGTACAGAGTAACGGCCATAGTGAAGGAAGGAACGTACAAAATCGCAAATATGAGCGGGGAGGAGCTGCCACGGACTTGGCATATTTCCCATTTGCGCAAGTATTATGTATAGACGTGACTCATCGATCTTTTTGAAAATAAAATTTCCCCTCTTTTTGGTGATCATTTTCTGAAATTTTAAGTATCTTTTTTGACGACATGAATCCAATCGACTAGGGGACTGGTAAGGTAGGAGTAGGCCCATTGCGTTTTAGTATGAAGGAGGTTGGAATAAATTAAATAAGATAGATTTGAAACGCAATGTGCCACCGGTTCTATAGTCGATCATTTTCAAACTCGTCAAATTAAATACTGTGTCAAAATATTTTGAACATGATGAGTCTTCCTGTCCGCGGCAGAACCGTCTATACACAATGACTGTTGGAATATGTTAAGAGGCATGTTTGTTGTGATGTATATTTCCGTGGCAAATCAGGGTGCAAGTATATACCTGACTCCCCCATGACACGCCGACGAGGGTCGCGCCCTCACCGGAGGCTGGTCCTCTTCCGCATGGCACCGTTTTATGAACGGGCCAAATGACACCGTTTTATGAACGGGTCGAAAGTGCGATGACACCGTTTTATGAACGGGCCAAATGAGACCGTTTTATGAACGGGTCAAATGTACGACGGCACAGTCTTATGGACGGGCCGAGTAAGTGTGATGGCCTCGGGTGCAAGTATATACCGGCGGTGAGAGTGTGATGGCTCCGGGTGCAAGTATATACTGGCGGCGAGAGTGTGATGACCCCGGGTGCAAGTGTATACCGGCGGCGAGAAGTTGATGGCCCCGGGTGCAAGTATATACCGGCGGCGAGAGTATGATGACCCCGGGTGTAAGTAT
Source organism: Utricularia reniformis (assembly GCA_009725065.1). NCBI lineage: Eukaryota > Viridiplantae > Streptophyta > Magnoliopsida > Lamiales > Lentibulariaceae > Utricularia > Utricularia reniformis. The sequence goes on from RWGZ01000938.1 coordinate 353,673, forward strand.
ATACCGGTGGCAGAGATGTATTGGTGAATGCAGTACAGTGGACTTATCTTGTGTATCTACTCATTTTAAAGAGGCTTTCGCCTTAGAGTTATCGCAGACTTATGAAACCCCACTACACTGGGGACTCTCTTACATCCTTATTATTATTATATGCGCTGTTGTTGCGCATCCATAATCGGAGATTCAAGCATATTCTTATTACCTCGGAAGGTTATTTCTTGTCAAGGATTATTCGGAATTACAGATTCCATATCAGAGATCCACACATATTCTTATATTCTCGAAAGGTTATTTCCTGAAGTGGATTATTCGGAATTATACATTTCTAGAAGAAGGTAACGGGAAAATAAAGTTGAGAAGAGGAGAGTCTGCATTATTCAGAGTATGTTTCTTTATTCGAAAGTAAAGCAAAAAAATTATTATTGGAAAGAAGACAAAATCAAATTTCATATATGAAAGGGGCGCTTTCACCAGCTTAATTGTTGACGAGGGAGGAGGAGTCTCTAAGGCGCTTTCTTACCAGCTTAATTGTTGACGAGGGAGGAGGAGTCTCTTTTTCTTTAGTCCTTGCACTGGGCAGCTTCTCGGGAACAAAGCTCGCCATCTCGACCTCGTGGCGCTCCCGAGCCCCTGTTACACTAGCAGTAACATATAGTGGAGGGTCACGTTGACCCATTATCTCCTCGTCTTTAAGGATGTCTCCCAAGAGGGGACCCATCGGTTACAGGAAAAAGGTAGCCAACCTCCGAAACGCATCCACCGATGGGCCCTCCTCCGGTATTTTGACCTCCTCTAAATATATTTGCTGGTGCAAATCTTCCTCCAAGTTGAATTGGAGCGCCCGAATGGATCCCCCGAGCAGTCGAGCTTATCTTCCGCGTCTATAGGCTCGAACTTGCCGGACAAACTGGGATCAAGTCTCTCCCTCTCTTCAGGAGTTAGGGATGTGCCCAAGATTCTTTGCGTCTGGACACTCCCTCTAAAAAAGTAAAGAGCAGACGAGGTTGCATTAGCTAGGGCCGCCAGGTTTCTGAAAGTTGGAGAATGCACTGTATACTCCCAGATCAGTTTCCGCAAACAATCGTTGATCTGGGACGGCAACCTGGCGGCTCGAGCCCGAAGACCATCCACGGTGGCTTGGAGGGACTCATTCTTTGATTTCAATTCCTTGTTCTCCTCCAAAGCCTTTCCGAGAGCTTTCTTATCAGCAATATTGGCGTCTTTGGCCTTTTTCAATTGGTCTTCGGTCTCAGCCCTAACTTCCTTCAATTTGTCTTGATCATACTTCTCATTCGTCTTGAGAGTATCAATCGATTGCTCAAGTGCATGCCTCTTCCCGATATGAAACGCCGCACACTCCGTCAATTCGCTGCGATGAACCCGAATTAGGGCATCGACCGCCTTGTTATGTTCTTCCCGGAGTGNATTCGTCTTGAGAGTATCAATCGATTGCTCAAGAGCATGCCTCTTCACGATATGAAACGCCGTACACTCCGTCAAATCGCTGCGATGAACCCGAATTAGGGCATCGATCGCCTTGTTATGTTCTTCCCGGAGTGCCGCCATCTCTTGGGCATGCTTTTCCCGCTGGTTTTGTATCAGCTTTTCGGCGGCCTTCTTCGTCTGCTCCCCTATTAGGTCCGGGCTATCAAGCTCCGAATGCCTGAGCATGCAGTACTCCCCTACTGCGGCTGCGGTGCTCATCTCCACAACCGTCCGCTCCATCTGAAACAAAGCAAAAACAATAAAACGTATGAGTTACGGGCGAAATAAAAAAGTAAATAGCGATGGCTGATTTGATTACAAACCTCTCCCATCATGCGACGCGCAGTCGCAAACTGGCTCATCAACCGACCGAAGTCGGTAAACACCGTGTGGTCATCTCGTCCACGCGGCGTGAGTGACGGATTTCTTTCGAAATACGTCAAGGTTGGCCTATTGGAAACACTATCACCCCTCGGAATCCGAAAGGTGACTCCATCTTTTATAAGTATCAGGCCAGCCTGACGTCCCATCTCGAGCCATTCCTTCACTACGTTTTTGGTATATCTCTTATTCGCAAGGCATCGAGGAACTCGGCGGTTAACCCACTCATCCTAACGGGTTCCGCAATCTCCGAAACGGTGGGGCCCTCCACCGGTCCTTTCCCTCTGTCCGAAGAGGCTCCTTGATTTGTTCTTTCCTTCGGACGGGCCTCCCGGACAATCTCCTTCACGAGCGGGTCTATTGATTGACCCCCGCTTATTTCGCCCTCCTCGTCATATCCGACAATGTCCACTAGTGTCTCGGCGAAGTCGTCCATCCCTTCGTCGGGGGAAAACTCTCTAGCGGTAAGCTCTAACCGCCGAGACACAGGAATTAAATCTTCAGGACTCTCGGGGGCCTCCGTAGCCGGCTCATTTCCTGCGGACTCCTGATCCTCAGTTACCGGAGCAGTTGGTCCTGGAGTAGCCGGTCGGGTCTCTTCTGCCTGCGGCACATTTTCTTGCAAACTCCATGCCAACTCGTCCGCGGCAGTGCGGTTCCGAGATCCGGGCGCCATCTCGAAAATCAGCTCATCCTTTTCCGTAACAAAGTTACGGAGTCATCTCAGCCTATCACCTAATCTCGTACGACCTTCAGTGGGAGCCATTATTTTATCTGCAAAATAAGCGAATGGAGTGAGAAAAACTGTTGAAAGGCTATAAATATATATATGCGCTGGTTTGGAAAGGTTTTCTTATCAAGGAAGAGTTGTTGAGATGATTATGTATTAAGGCGGGGTCCAGATACCTAAAAGTTCCCTACTGAAATGGGCAGGAGCCGGAAGGACGTTGGAGGCAACCAGAATCGGGGCGTAGAAAAGTGTTTGCGGGGTCCAATCGGCGCCATCCGATCTTGCACACGCGGCGAGAATCTTCTCTAAGGCTTTTGGAGTCGCGGATCGCGGAATAGGATAACAAAATTTCGGAAGGAAAGGTTCCCCCTCAATTGGGAACTGCCAAGGAAGGCTAAGTGCTGACAATCTGGTGGAGCCTAGGCAAGTGACAAAAAAGAAGTGTTTTTTCCAGTCATGGTTGGATGGGGAGTTTGAGAATGGAAAGGGGCTCTTCTTGTGCCTTAGACGGAAAAAGATACAGCCCTGAGCCCCATAATGGGTAGTGGAACTGACTTGGAATATTTGGAAGAAGGCGTCAACGGTCATCAAAATCCCATTGGTCTCCATGAAAATGATAAAGGCGACCACCANGTTTTCACTATGATATTCAAAGAATACAATTACAATGGTGTGATATCAATAATTAAGAAGGAAGCGGCTCGGAAAACGATCGGGACTGCCAAAAACACTCCGTTACGACGAAACTGCCAAAAGCTCTGTTACGGTGAAACTGCCAAAGCGCTGTTACCGTGAAACTGCCAAAGCGCTGTTACCGTCAAACTGCCAAAGCTCTGTTACCGTGAAACTGGCAAAGCTCTGTTACGGTGAAACTGCCCAAAACTCGTGAATAGTGATCTGAAGGGGCCAGTCGCGAGTTTTGGTACGAATTCTCGCGAATAGTGACACAAAAGGATGTGGTCGCGAGATTTGGAGCGAAATCTCGCGAATAGTAGCTCAAAGACGGTGGTCGCGAGATTTGGTGCGAAATCTCGCGGATTGAGGCTAAAAAACGAAGTCTCGCGAGCTCGGGCGAAAGTCTTGCCTTGTGAGATGCAAAAAAGAGTCAGACCCCTTTTCAGTGCCCTGGGGCTCATATTTATAGAGGAATCCAGCTCAACTAACAAGTTTCAGGCCCAGGAGCCCAATTCCACTGGACTCAGCCCAACTAACATATAATATTAAAATATACTTGAATAAATGTAATTCCGTAACAGAACACCAGAAATGCACTTCGATCGACAATTAGCAGAAAATAACAACGAGATAATACCGGAAGAACCCGTAAAATAATTCCTCGCTTCCAGTTACCGAATGCTCAGCCAAAAACGCCGCCACAACTTGCCGGTACATTCCTCGGGTGCCAAATTACGAAAATACCCTTGGCCCCGTCCGGGTCCGAATATGTCCAAAACTGCTAGAAACGTTGATCGAAAGCTCATACGAAGGCCCGGAATGTCCAAATTACAAAAATACCCTCGAAACAATGAAGTGACGTAGATTCACGAGAACATCGAGAATACCACCTTACCACGTCAGACGAGCTCCCGGGATGTCATAATACCGAAAATACTCCCGGGTAATATCAATAGGCCCCTGGTTTTCAGATTCAGATTCTGAGTCGTAAACCATATCACATTAGCTCGTCCCGAAAGTCGATTATTCTTCGGGAGCCGACTAGAAGAAATATTTAGTACAGTTGCATTCTCCTTGTCAATACGATCGTTTTGACACTAAGAAAGTCAGATTTTGAGGTCGAGCTAAAATCTCGGGATTTTCGGGCTCGGGGTATCCCCTATAAATACAAGGTCTCCCCCCTGGTACAGTACGCAACACTGCATTCTCGTTACATTTCGAACGAAATCTCGAGACTACTTCCATCGCACAGTAAACTTCGCTAGTTTTGGTACGAATTCTCGCGAATAGTGATCTGCAGGGGCAAATCGCGAGTTTTGGTACGAGTTCTCGCGAATAGTGACACAAAATGATGTGGTCGCGAGATTTGGAGCGAAATCTCACGAATAGTAGCTCAAAGACGGTGGTCGCGAGATTTGGTGCGAAATCTCGCGGATTGAGGCTAAAAAACGAAGTCTCGCGAGCTCGAGCGAAAGTATTTCCTTGGGAGATGCAAAAAAGAGTCAGACCCCTTTTCAGTGCCGTGGGCTCATATTTATAGAGGAATCCAGCCCAACTAACAAGTTTCAGGCCCAGGAGCCCAATTCCACTGGACTCAGCCTAACTAACATATAATATTAAAATATACTTGAATAAATGTCATACCGTAACAGAATTCCAGAAATGCACTTCGATCGACAATTAGCCAAAAATAACAACGGGATAATACCGGAAGAACCCGTAAAATAATTCCTCGCTTCCAGTTACCAAATGCTCAGCCAAAAACGCCGCCACAACTTGCCGGCACGTTCCTCGGGTGCCAAATTACGAAAATACCCTTGGACCCGTCCGGGTCCGAATATGTCCAAAATTGCTAGAAACGTTGATCGAAAGCTCATACGAAGGCCCGGAATGTCCAAATTATAAAAATACCCTCGAAACAATGAAGTGACGTAGATTCACGAGAACATCGAGAATACCACCTTACCACGTCAGACGAGCTCCCGGGATGTCATAATACCGAAAATACTCCCGGGTAATATCAGACCCCTTATATATCTTCCTCTAATATAAATTCCAATACCGAGCACTAATAAGTCCCAAATATTTTATCATTTTTTCATCACAGTTTCGGACAAGCTACTAATGATTGTCAAAAATCGGTGTCCAATGTTAATAGGTTTTTGAAGCACGATTAGCCTGATGAGATGATTATTACGGTGGAAGGAATGCCCGAGACCGAGGTCTTGGAAGTTGGCTTGAATATTCAACCCGAGAAACCAGTGAAGCTCCCCTAGATCGATTTACCATAACCCTAGGCAATAAGTCACAAGGATTGAGCATCTCGCTCTAGTATATATTAAGTTTGTTTAGGATCATAGAACGTGTGAAAGAGAGAAATTACTGATGTGGGTTTTCCAATTTTGATTTATTAGCATAGTTTTTTGGTTATCCGTTATAAGAATACGAGATCGTGAAATATTTGTCATTTCTATGGACATCCATCAGAAAGCTATGTAGCTTTCATATATGTTCCATTCGTTATATCAATGACTTTGGTGGTTTAATGTTCGAGACTCAAAGATTAACAAAGTTTATGGCAACTTGGTGGATTATTTGGTGTTACAAATATCGTACATGTCCAACAATATGGAAATGAATATCTTAATATTTAAATTGAGGAGTAGAAGAGTACACCTTTTAGGAATATACCATATCGAGAAATTATTATGGCAAAAGAAAAAGCTAGTGTGCAAGACAAAACATTGGTGAATGATCAAGTATTTAAAGTGATAGAAGGAGAAACTACAAATATGGATAGTGAAGAAGTGGTTAAACAACAAGATAGTCATCGACGAATAACTAATAAACGCGTGAAGTTATCGTAGAATCACAAAATGAAACTCCGACATGGAGTTGTGTTATTGAAAGATGGTCTCGTCCCCTCATCATTTGAAGCGTATATTTATGTGTTGGCATTCGTATTGAGTAATCAAGCCTTCATTAATATTTATACGAACTATCCGGTTCCTTTTCCTATCATTCAAGAAAATTCGAGCATTTCGTGAAGTAATCGGGTCACCATCGGTTCCTTGCTGTTTGAGATATTGAACATATCTTCATCGTTCAGTGTTCCCTATTTGGATCATGTGGGTCTGCATGAACGAAAGCCCTTGAAGAATTTCGCAACCCTCTGAATTATAGTTGATGATTTGGAATTAAAGAGAATTCAGAAGCTCGAATGGTTAAAATTAAATCTCTACTGGATGATCAAGTTTTTGATAACACTGGGCCTATGTTGAAGAGGGCTTCTAATTGTTTTTCTTAAGCATCCAAAATGGTATTCGTTTGAGTTAGTCTTAACCTGAAGCCTACGGCCCTATTCCTCGGACGACCCTTCCGAGACCTCTGAGGAAGTCACTCCTCGATTGCGCTAGGTCGGACGGCGCTGACTGGACCGTGAAGACCTTATTCTACGCCCCGATCCTGGTTGCTTTCAACCTTCTTACGGTCCCTCCCCATTTTAGTAGAGAACTACTAGGTATCTGAACCTTATATTCATATCGAGGCTAAACTTGATAACTCTTCTTTGATAGGAAAGAACCTTAGGAACTTGATTTAACTTGTTTCAAATTTCCACTTCGCGTTTCACACTTAACTTACTNAGAACTACTAGGTATCTGAACCGTATATTCATATCGGGGCTAAACTTGATAACTCTTCTTTGATAGTAAAGAACCTTAGGAACTTGATTTATACTTGTTTTAAATATCCACTTCGCGTTTCTCACCTAACTTACTTGTCTTGCAGATAAAATAATGGCTCCAGCTAAGGATCCAACAAAGAAGGGGGACCGGCTGAATTTCCTCCGTGACATACTTGCGGAGGATGACGAGCTCATCATTGAGGCGCCACCGGGGACTCGGAACCGAACTGTCGCGGCCGAGTTGGCGTCAAGTCTACAAGAGGTGGCATCCCCGACTGGGGAAATAAGACGCGACACTCCTCCACAACCACAATCTGCTGCAACGGTGGCCAATCCCGAGCCGGTAAATGAGGAGCCGGCTACAGCAATTACTGAGAGTCCCGAAGACCTAATCCCCTTGTCTCGGCGATTAGATTACGCTGTTGAGGAGCCCACCCCTGATGAAGGCATGTACGACTTTTCCGAAACATTAGTGGATATCATCGGGGATGACGAGGAGGGCTAGATTAGCGAGGACCAGCCGATGGACCCGGTGGTGGAGGAAATATGCCAGGAAACCCGTCCGAGGGAGAGACCATCCAAGGCACCCGTCCGGACAAGGGGAAGAGACCGGCGGATTGCCCCACCGTCTTGGAGATAGGGGAACCCATCAGAAAGAGTGGGTTTAACGCTGAATTTATCGACGCCTTCCGTATACATGACATCCCGAGACTAACAGTTAAGGAATGGCTCGATATGGGACGCCGGGCCGGCTTTGTGTTGATAAAGGACGGACTCACCTTTCGAATTCCGAGAGGTGACAACGAATCCAATCGGCCGGCCCTGGCATATTTGGAGCGGAACCCATAGTTGCCGCCTCGTGGTCGGGAAGACCACACGGTGTTTACCGACGTTGGTCGGTTAATGAGTCAGACCACGACGATGCGTCGCACCATTGGGAGGTTCTTTGCAACACTAGCAATTACTTCCCTATAACTATATCTTTTACGTCATATGTACTAACCATTCTTGTTTTCATTTCAGATGGAGCGGACGATAATCGAGTTGGACACCGCAACTGCAGTAGGGGAATATTGTATGCTTAGACACGCGGGCTCTACTCTCTGGATATTATTGGGGAGCAGACGAAGAAGGCGGCGGAGAAGCTGATGCAGAATCAGTGAGATAAGCATGCCCAGGAGATGGCAGCACTCGGAGAAGAGCATAGCAAGGCAATTGAATCTTTGCTTCGAGCTCACTGCAGCGAGCTGACGGAAAATTCAGCTTTCCATATCGGGCAAAGGCATGCCCTTGAACAATCCATAGACACCCTCAAGGTGAATGTGAAGTACGCGCATGACAAATTGAAAGAGAGTCGGGAGCAAACATAGGAAAAACTTAGGAAGGTCAAAGAGGAAAATGCGGCCGATAAGAAAGCTCTCGGGAAAGCCACGGAGGAGGTTAAAGAGCTAAAAGCAAGGAATGAAGGCCTCCAATCCATCACCGATCGAATCTGGGCGCGAATCACCAAGCTGCCTCCTAGATTAACGACTGCTTCCAAAAGTTAATATGGGAGTACATAGTACACTCCCCTACTTTCCAGAATCTGGGGGCGTTAGCTAATGCCAAGTCGAATGTCCTGTACTTCTTACGAGGGAGTGTCCAGACGCAGAGAATCCTGGGCATATCCCTGATAGCTGAGGAGAAAAAGAAACTCNTAGACAAGGGGAAGAGACCGGCGGAAAGTCCACCGTCTTGGAGATCATGGAACGCATCAGAAAGAGTGGGTTAACCGCCGAATTTATAACGCCTTCCGTATACATAATCCCGAGACTAACGGTTAAGGAATGGCTCTATATGGGACACCGGGCCGGCTTTGTGTTGATAAAGGACGGACTCACCTTTCGAATTCTGAGAGGTGACAACGTATTGAATCGGCCGGCCCTGGCATATTTGGAGCGGAACCCAGAGTTGCCGCCTCGTGGTCGGGATGACCACACGGTGTTTACCGACGTTGGTCGGTTAATGAGTTAGACTGCGACGATGCGTCGCGCCATTGGGAGGTTCGTTGCGACACTAGCAATTACTTCCCTATAAATTTATCTTTTACGTCATATGTACTAACCATTCTTGTTTTCATTTCAGATGGAGCGGACGATAATCGAGTTGGGCACCGCAGCTGCAGTAGGGGAATACTGTATGCCTAGACACTCGGAGCTCGACTCTCCGGATATTATTGGGAAGTAGACGAAGAAGGCGGCGGAGAAGCTGATGCAGAATCAGCGAGATAAGCATGCCCAGGAGATGGCAGCACTCCGAGAAGAGCATAGCAAGGCAATTGAATCTTTGCTTCGAGCTCACCGCAGCGAGCTGACGTAAAATTCAGCTTTCCATATCGGGCAAAGGCATGCCCTTGGACAATTCATAGAGACCCTCAAGGTGAATGAGAAGTACGCGTAGGACAAATTGAAGGAAACCCGGGAGCAAACTGAGGAAAAACTGAGGAAGGCCAAAGAGGAAAATGCGGCCGATAAGAAAGCGCTCGGGAAAGCCACGGAGGAGGTTAAAGAGCTAAAAGCAAGGAATGAAGGACTCCAATCCATCACCGATAGACTTCGGGCACGAATCACCAAGCTGCCGTCCCAGATTAACGACTGCTTCCGAAAGTTAATATGGGAGTACACAGTACACTCCCCTACTTTCCGGAATCTGGGGGCGTTAGCTAATGCCAAGTCGAATGTCATGTACTTCTTACGAGGGAGTGTCCAGACGCAAAGAATCCTGGGCATGTCCCTGACAGCTGAGGAGAAAAAGAAACTCTACCCCAAACTCACCGGGAAGTTCGAGCTTGTACCCGGTGAGGACATGTTGGATTGTTCACAGGATCCGTTCGGGGCGCTACATTTTAACTTGGATGAAGATCTTCACCAGCAACTCTACTCGGAGGATGTCGAAACAGAGGAGGGCCCATCTCCGGATGCATTTAGGAGGTTGGCTACTTTATTTCCGGAGCCAATGGACCCCCTCGTGGCGGAGCTCCTGAAAGATGATGATGTAATGGCGGCGTATGATCCTCAAATATATACCCCCGCTAGTGTGACTGGAGCTCGGGAGCGCCACGAAGATGAAATTGCGAGGTTCGCCTCCAAGAAGTTGGCTGCTGCAGGGCCTCAAGAAAAAGGCGTCAACTCTCCATCCTCCCAAAAAATAAAGCTGGTGAAAAAGCGCCCCAATGGGCCTGGTGAAGGCTCATGCTCTCAGAAGAAGAAGAAATAAACTTCTATATATGATTTCTTCACTTTTGTATTCTCTCCCCATTTTGTATTCCTCATGTGTATAAAATTCGTTTTTGTTTTCCATAGAAATCAATTTTTCCACTGTACTTTTAACAAAGAACCACACTCTGAATAATATAACTTCTCCCCTTCTCAACTTTCTTTTCTCGCCATATTCTTCAAGGAATATATAACTCCGAATAGTTCAATCCACGAGAAATTTAGAATCTACCCGAATCTTAGGTATTCCCTTACACAAGTAGAGGTGCTCAATAATAACGCGCATAATACTAATAGTAATGCGTAAGAGTCCCTAGTCTAGCGGGGCTTGAATGAGTCCGCGATAACTCTAAGGCGAGCGCCTCTTTAAAATGAGTAGGTACTTAAAGTAAGTCCACCGCTCTACCTTCACCAATATACCTTCGCCACCGGTATATACTTACACCTGGGGTCATCACACACTCGCCACCGGTATATACTTGCACCCAGGGCCATCACACAATCGCCGCCGGTATATGCTTGCACCCGGGGCCACCACACTCTCGCCATCGGTATATACTTGCTCCCGGGGCTACCACACTCTCGCCACCGGTATATACTTGCATCAGGGGCCATCACACTCTCGCCGCCGGTATATACTTGCACCCGGGGCCATCACACTCTTGACCCGTCCATAAGACGGCGTCACCACTTACTCGGCCCGTCCATAAGACGGCGCCATCGCACTCTCGACCCGTTCATAAAACGGTGTCATTCGGCCTGTCCATAAGACGGTGCCATCGCACTCTCGACATGTTCATAAAACGGTTTCATTCGGCCCGTCCATAAGACGGTGCCATGCAGAAATGGACCAGCCTCCGGCGAGGGCGCGACCCTCGTCGGCGTGTCATGGAGGAGTCAGGTATATACTTGTACCCTAATTTACCACGGAAATATACATCACAACAAACAGGCCTCTTAACATATTCCAACAGTAATTATGTACAGACGGTTCTGCTGCGGAAAGGAAGACTCATCACGTTCAAAATATTTTGACACAGTATTTAATTTGACGAGTTTGAAAATGATCGACTATAAGACAGGTGGTATATTGCGTTTCTAATCTAACTTATTTAATTTATTCCATCCTCATTCGTACTAAAACGCAATGGACCTACTCCTACCTTACCAGTCCCCTAGTCGATTGAATTCATGTCGTCAAAAAAGATACTTAAAAAATTAGAGTAGGACCACAAAAATGAGGGGAAAATTTTTATTTTCAAAAAGATCGATGAGTCACGTCTATACATAATTCTTGCGCAAATTGGAAATATGCCAAGTCCGTGGCAGCTCCTCCCCGCTCATATTTGCGATTTTGTACGTTCCATCCTTCACTACGGCCGTTACTTTGTACGGTCCTTCCCACTTTCGATCCAACTTGCCAACATGCTTCGAGACTTCCACTTTCTTAAGAATCAAGTCTCCAACTTTTAACAACATAGGTCGGACGCCTTTGTCGTGCTTCTTAGCCATCCGCCTTTTACATACCTCCATTCATATTGCGGCTCTATCACGGATATCATCAATACAGTGAAGGTCCAACTTTCTCATATCCTCGTTCAACACCTCGTCATAAGCGATAACTCTTTCTGATAAAATAGTTACTTCTACCGGAGACACGGCCTCAGAGCCATATACTAAAGAGAAGGGGCTGAATCCGGTAGCGGACCTCGGTGATGTCCGATATGCCCACATCACATTATGCAATTCATCCACCCAATAGCCCTTGGATTCATCTATTCGTGTTTTCAGTTGTTGCAGGATAATACGGTTGATAACCTCTGTAAGCTCGTTTGTTTCTGGGTGTGCCAAGGAGGTAAACCTCTTTTCAATTCCATAATTCTCACACCATTCATTAACCCTCTTTCCAACAAATTGCGTTCCATTATCTGATACCAAAATCCTGGGAATTCTGAATCGACATACGATATATCTCCAAAAGAAACTGATAACTTCCTGTTCCCGAACTCGCGATACAGCCTCAATCTCTACCCACTTAGAAAAATGTTTCACATCCACGATACAGAATTTCTTTTGGCTAGGTGCCTTCGGGAATGGTCCTAAAATATCGATGCCCCACATATCGAAAGGACATGTTGTCGGCCGAGGCTTCATACTAGCTCTTGGTACATGATGTACATTCGAGTGGAACTGACAAGCAGGACAAGTCCGAACAAAATTCAGACAATCTTTTACCAGCGTTGGCCAAAAATAACCGGTCCTCTGAACCTTGTTTGCTAAGGATCGACCTGCTGAATGATCACCACAGTCCCCAGCGTGAACTTCTTCTATAACGGCATTTGCCTGTACTGGGGACAAACATCGAAGATATGGGCCTCCAAAATTCTTCTTATACAGCTTATCATTCACATAGACAAAATTTGTAGCTCTTTGCATAGTTCTTCGGGCCTCGCCTTCGTCGGTAGGCAATTCTCTCTTGATTAGATAATTTACAATAGCATCCTTTCAAGATGGCTCGTCGGTTATGGCATCCAATAATAACCATGTCTCATTCGACAGTTCCAAATTAGCCACCTCGGCTGTCTGTTTCTCCACAAGACTCATAGATGGCTGGTAATGGATCATTGTTGTTATCTTTGACTCATCCGAGAGTTCTAAAATCGTCGCCGCCTTTGCAAGACCGTCTGCACTCGTGTTTTCCTCCATTGGGATATATGTAAGCATGAATAGCTTAAGATTCTTAGATGCCTCTTTCAGCTTTTCTAAGTAACTCCACAAATGGTTTCCATTAGTGGCGTAAGTATCTGCAAATTGGTTCACCACTAACTGCGCATCAGAATGAGCATGCAAACGAACGATTCCAATTTCCACTGCCAAGTTAATACCAAATATCAAGGCTTCATACTCGGCGATGTTGTAAGTTGCGGGGAAGCGCAACTTTACAGCATATTCATGTTCTTCACCGGACTTCCTTTCCTTAAAATAAACACCGATACCGGCTCTCCCGGCAAACACCTATCCATCTACAAAGGCGCCCCAGTACTCCTGAATACCCAACTCTTCCGACCGAGTCATCTCTACTATGAAATCCACTAACACCTAGGCCTTTAACGCTCGCCTTGAGATATACTCTATCTGATACTGGCCCAATTCGATATTCCATTTTGCTAGCCTGCGAGAGGCATCAATCTTTGATAACACACTTCGGATAGGCTGATCTGTCAAGACTGCAATATGATGTCCTTGAAAATAGTGCCTCAGCTTCCACGAGGCGACTATCAGAGCTAATACGAACTTCTCAAGATCAGTATATCGGGACTCCGCTCCCTACAATTTCCTGCTCACATAATATATCGGTCTATGTTCTTTATCGCTAAGTCTGACTAACGCAGCGCTCACTGCCTCTTTTGTCACTGCCAAATATAAACCCAACGGTTCCCCCAGTGAAGGAGGTGACATAAACGGTGGTTTACTAAGATAATCTTTCAAACTCTCAAAAGCCCTGCTACATTCGGCGTCCCAATACAGAAGGTTCGTCTTACTCAAAACCTTAAAAAATGGCAAAGTTCTCTCTGCTGATCGCGAAACGAAGCGATTCAATGAGGCCAATCTTCCAGTTAGCCTTTGAACTTCCCTAACAGTCGTCGGAGGGGTCATTTCCTGGATAGCTGTTATCTTGTCAGGATTCATTTCAATTCATCTCTCAGATACCATAAAGCCAAGGAACTTGCCTCCTTTCACACAAAACGCGCATTTAAGCGGATTCAATTTCATTCTATACTTTCTCAGTACCCCGAAACAATCATTCAGATACTGGATGTGGTTATCCCCATGTTTACTCTTTATCAATATATCGTCGATATTAACCTCCAAAGATTTTCCGATCATATCTTTGAACATCGAATTCATTAAACGTTGATAGGTGGCCCATAATTTTTCAACCCAAATGGCATAACTCTATAGCAAAAAATGTCTTTATTTGTCATAAATGAAGTAAACAACTTGTCCTCACAATGCATAAAAATTTGATTATATCCCTTAAAAGCATCTAACATACTAAGGAATTCAAAGTCACAGGCCACATATACCATCATGTCAATGGCCTGTAGCGGATACGGATCCTTCGGGCATGCTTTATTCAAATCAGTAAAATCAATGCAAACTCTCCAGCCACCATTCGACTTTGGGACCACCACTGGATTCGCGACCTAATCCGCGTATCTAACAGGCTCTATGAATCATGCCTGCAACAAACTTTCCACCTCCTCATCAATCGCCCTCTCTTTCTCATGGGAAAACTTCCTCTTCTTCTGATGAACTCCTTCTCAACCTCTGGTGACAACTCGGAACCCATCGTCACTGTCTTTTCAAGATTACCGGGGAATAAAGGCACTGTCTTGATTCCCAAAGGCTCCATCTTCATATCGTTCTCTTTAAACTTCCTAAGAGACGGTCCGTCATTTGTATCAANTTATTTAATTTATTCTATCCTCCTTCGTACTAAAACGCAATGGACCTACTCCTACCTTACCAGTCCCCTAGTCGATTGAATTCATGTCGTCAAAAAAGATACTTAAAAATTAGAATATGACCACAAAAAAGAGGGGAAATTTTTATTTTCAAAAAGATCGATGAGTCACGTCTATACATAATACTTGCGCAAATTGGAAATATGCCAAGTCCGTGGTAGCTCCTCCCCGCTCATATTTGCGATTTTGTACGTTCATTCCTTCACTACGGCCGTTACTCTGTACGGTCCTTCCCACTTTCGATCCAACTTGCCAACATGCTTCGAGACTTCCACTTTCTTAAGAATCAAGTCTCCAACTTTTAACAACATAGGTCGAACGCCTTTGTCGTGCTTTTTAGCCATCCGCCTTTTACATACCTCCATTCGTATTGCGGCTCTATCACGGATATCATCAATACAGTGAAGGTCCAACTTTCTCATATCCTCGTTCAACACCCCGTCATAAGCGATAACTCTTTCTGATAAAATAGTCACTTCTACCGGAGACACGGCCTCAGAGCCATATACTAAAGAGAAGGGGCTGAATCCGGTAGTGGACCTTGGTGATGTCCGATATTCCCACATCACGTTATGCAATTCATCCACCCAAGAGCCTTTGGATTCATCTATTCGTGTTTTCAGCTGTTGCAGGATAATACGATTGATAACCTCTGTAAGCCCGTTTGTTTCTGGGTGTGCCACGGAGGTAAACCGCTGTTCAATTCCATAACTCTCACACCATTCATTAACCCTCTTTCCGGAAAATTGCGTTCCGTTATCTGATACCAAAATCTTAGGAATTCCGAATCGACACACGATATACCTCCAAAGGAAACTGATAACTTCCTGTTCCCGAACGCGTGATACAGCTTCAACCTCTATCTACTTAGAGAAATGCTCCACGACCACGATGCAGAACTTCTTTTGGCTAGGTGCCTTCGGAAATGGTCCTAAAATATCGATGCCCCACATATCGAAAGGACATGTTGTCGGTAAAGGTTTCATACTAGCTCTCGGTACATGATGCACGTTTGAGTGGAACTGACAAGCAGAACAAGCCCGAACAAAATTCACACAATCTTTCACCAGTGTTGGCCAAAAATAACCGGCCCTCTTAACCTTATTCGCTAAGGATCGACCTGCTGAATGATCACCACAGTCCCCAGCGTGAACTTCTTCTATAACGGCCTTTGCCTGTACTGGGGACAAACATCGAAGATATGGGCCTCCGAAATTCTTCTTATACAGCTTATCATCCACATAGACAAAATTTGTAGCTCTTTGCATAGTTCTTCGGGCCTCGCCTTCGTCGGTAGGCAATTCTCTCTTGATTAGATAATTCACAATAGCATCCTTCCATGATGGCTCGTCGGTTATGGCATCCAATAAAAACCATGTCTCATTCGAAAGTTCCAAATTAGCCACCTCGGCTGTCTGTTTCTCCACCGGACTGACAGAGGGCTGGTAGTGGATCATTGTTGTTATCTTCGACTCATCCGAGAGTTCTAAAATCGTCGCCGCCTTTGCAAGACCGTCTGCACGCGTGTTTTCCTCCCTTGGGATATATGTAAGCGTGAATATCTTATGATTCTTAGCCACCTCTTTGAGCTTTTCTAAATACCTGCATAAATGGTTCCCATTGGTGGCGTAAGTATCTGCAAATTGGTTCACCACTAACTGCGAATCAGAATGAGCATGCAAACGAACGATTCCAATTTCCACCGCCAAGTTAATACCAAATATCAAGGCTTCATACTCGGCGACGTTGTTAGTTGCGGGGAAGCGCAACTTTACAGCATATTCATGTTCTTCACCAGATTTCCTTTCTTTAAAATAAACATCAATACCGGCTCGCCCGGAAGACACCGATCCATCTACAAAGGCGTCCCAATACTCCTGAATACCCAATTCCTCCGACCGAGTCATCTCTACTATGAAATCAACTAACACCTCGGTCTTTAATGCTCGCCTGGAGATATACTCTACCTGATACTGGCCCAATTCGATATTCCACTTTGCTAGCCTACCAGAGGCATCAATCTTTGATAACACACATCGGATAGGCTGATCTGTCAAGACTGCAATATGATGTCCTTGAAAATAGTGCCTCAATTTCCTTGAGGCGACAATCAGAGCTAATACAAACTTCTCTAGATCAGTATATCGGGACTCCGCTCCCTGCAATTTCCTACTCACATAATATATCGGTCTATGTTCTTTATCGCTAAGTCTGACTAACCCGGCACTCACTGCCTCTCTTGTCACTGCCAAATATAAACCCAACGGTTCCCCCGGTGAAGGAGGTGACATACACGGTGGTTTACTCAGATAATCTTTCAAACTTTCAAAAGCCCTGCTACATTCGTCGTCCCAATACAAAAGGTTCGACTTACGCAAAACCTTAAAAAATGGCAAACTTCTCTCTGCTGATCGCGAAATGAAGCGATTCAATGAGGCCAATCTTCCAGTTAGCCTTTGAACTTCCCTAACAGTCGTCGGAGGGGTCATTTCCTGGATAGCTGTTATCTTGTCAAGATTCATCTCAATTCCTCTCTTGGATACCATAAAGCCGAGAAACTTGCCTTCTTTCACACAAAACGCACACTTAAGCGGATTCAATTTCATTCTATACTTTCTCAGTACTCTGAAACAATCATTCAAATACTGGATGCGGTTATCCCCATGTTTACTCTTTATCAATATATCGTTGATATAAACCTCCAAAGATTTTCCGATCATATCTTTGAACATCGAATTCATTAAAAGTTGATAGGTGGCCCCAGTATTTTTCAACCCAAATTGCATAACTCTATAGCAAAAATTGCATTTATTTGTCATAAATGAAGTAAACAACTTGTCCTCACAATGCATAAAAATTTGATTATATCCCTTAAAAGCATCTAACATACTAAGGAATTCAAAGCCACAGGTCGCATCCACCATCATGTCAATGGCCGGCAGCGGATACGGATCTTCGGGCATGCTTTATTCAAATCAGTAAAATCAATGCAAACTCTCCAGCCACCATTCGACTTTGGGACCACCATTGGATTCGAGACCCAATACGCGTATCTAACAGACTCTATGAATCCTGCCTGCAACAAACTGTCCACCTCCTCATCAATCGCCTTCTCTTTCTCAGGGGAAAACTTCCTCTTCTTCTGATGAACTGGTCGCACATATGTGTTAACATTGAGTCTATGAGAACAGACTTGGGGATCAACCCCCACATAATCCTGATAAGACCAAGCGAAAACATCTACATTACTTTGCAAAAAAGAAATTACATCCTTCTCAACCTCTGGTGACAACTCGGAACCGATCGTCACTGTCTTTCAAGATTACCGGGGAATAAAGGCACTGTCTTGATTCCCAAAGGCTCCATCTTCATATCGTTCTCTTTAAACTTCCTAAGATACGGTCCGTCATTTGTGTCAATAACTTCATCAGACGAGAATTCCACTATACAAAATGGGTAACTTCGCCAGCTCTTGATCTCCCTTCATCTTCCCAACCCCTGGCGGTGTTGGGAACTTCATCATCAAATGTGGTTGGGATACCACAGCTCCAAATAGGTTCAAACAACTTCTCCCAAGGATCACATTATAAGGGAGTATAGGGAGATCCACCACCACAAATTCCCCATCAAAGTTCTTGATATTTCGGGATCGCCCAAGGTTACCGGCAGAATAAACAGATCCCTCAGCAGCAACAACTCTATTATTAAAACCAACTAACTTTGTATGCACGGGCTAGAGTTGGGTGGTTCCTTTCAATGCAATCTGCTCAAAGGCCGCAAGAGTAAATATGATGGTAGCAGCTCCGGTGTCGACTAACACTCGAGAAATAGGATGGTTCGCAATAATAGGGGAGACAACCAATGCGTCATCTTGTGGGGAGAAAACTCGAGATAAGTCCTCTGGTCCAAATGATATTGTCATTTTATCCAAATCCGTTAACTGGACCACGTTCACTTCCATAAAGCGCCGCTTCTGATGTAATGTCTGATAAGAACGTTTGCGGGCGCGATTCGAATCGCCGACGCTTTTTCCCCCCGCGATAGTCATAATGTTGAGGTCTAGATTACCCCATCTTGGTTGAGAGTTCTCAACGTTCAAACTAGGTTGATCCTGGTTGGGGTCAGCCGGAAGAGGAGGAAGTGCTTGCTGATTCGCAGGGGCTAGTGGGTAAGCTCCATACCTGTACCCTTGCTAATTTCTTTGCGGCTGATTTCTGCCACGACCACGATAGTGGTTTCCTCTTCCTCCGCCTCTTTGGTTTTTTCTACCACCATTAAAGAATCCTCTCTAGCCACCTCCTTG
Organism: Utricularia reniformis; assembly: GCA_009725065.1. Taxonomy (NCBI): domain Eukaryota; kingdom Viridiplantae; phylum Streptophyta; class Magnoliopsida; order Lamiales; family Lentibulariaceae; genus Utricularia; species Utricularia reniformis. The sequence goes on from RWGZ01000938.1 coordinate 372,715, forward strand.
ACGCTGGCCACGCTGTCCTCCATATCCACGTCCTCTTACATTTAGCCGTGGCGCATCGGCCCTTGGGGGTTTAGGTGCCGTCCCCTCCGGGACACTTATATCAATCTTTCCCAGCTTAGACTCGGGTAGAGCCTCCACAGTACTGATTAGTTCATCAAGCTGGCCCAACTCTAGCAATCTTTCTACCTTAGACATTAACTCCCGACAATCATTGGTTACGTGCCCAAAACTCCAATGGAAACGACAAAATACTTGGGACTCGTAAGTCCCCGGAGTTGGTTCATGCAAAGGAGGAGGATAACGAAGTGAACCTGCCTTCTTTTGCTCGATAATTGCAAAAATCTGCTCATAATTGTATGTGGGAAACACTCTCAACTTCGGTTTTGCGTGCGAGACAATCTTGTCCGGCCCGCGACTTGCAACAATATTGTGGGAACCATACGCCCGTACTTTGATCACTCCATGATCTCGCAAACCTTCGTCTTCTCAGATGTACTGTGTACATCTCAAAGCCAAATCTTCCATACTTTCCGGGGGGTCTCTATTCAAAGAATTACACAACGGGTGTCCAGCTAGAATAAGCTGGAGCACCCCAACCTTCTCACTCACAGTAATCCGAGGTATCTTCCTACACTCGGCCTCAAAACGAGTAATAAAACCCAACAATCTTTCCGAAGAATCATACCGCAATGCGGTCAAAGAAGTAATAGACTTTATTGGCGTATTGAAAGGCTCGAAAGATGAATAGAATTGATCCTTAAAGTCCTTATATGAAACAATCGAACGCCTCGGTAACCGATTAAACCATCGGAGGGCTGATTCCTTAAGAGAAGCGGCAAAAACGAAGCGCATGGCCGCATCACCGAAATTCATCAAACTCACATGAATCTCCAAATTCGACGTATGAGCATGTGGGTCAGTCGACCCGCGATACTGTGGAAGATCCTTAGGCATTTCAATAAACTCAGAGCGAGTGGCTCCGATAATGGCGATAGAGCATTAGACGTGTTCCAAGGACTTTGCAAAACTTCCACTGACGGCAGAACTTTTCCTCGATTTCCAATGGGCTCATTAGCACTCTCATTCTCAATATAATCTCCCTCGTAAGCTGAGGTCTGATGAGTATCCCGGGTATGCTCCCCGTACACTCGTCTCCTTTCCTGGCCAAGAGTCAGGTTGGCCTCCAANAAACTTCCTCTTCTTCTGATGAACTGGTCGCACATATGTGTTAACATTGAGTCTATGAGAACAGACTTGGGGATCAACCCCCACATAATCCTGATAAGACCAAGCGAAAACATCTACATTACTTTGCAAAAAAGAAATTACCTCCTTCTCAACCTCTGGTGACAACTCGGAACAGATCGTCACTGTCTTTTCAATATTACCGGGAATAAAGGCACGGTCTTGATTCCCAAAGGCTCCATCTTCATATCGTTCTCTTTAAACTTCCTAAGAGATGGTCCGTCATTTGTTTCATTAACTTCATCAGATGAGAATTCCACCATACAAACACGTAACTTCGCTTTAGATCCATCCATACCACTCCTACACATCACATTATAACAATTGCGCGCAAGCTCTTGATCTCCCTTCATCTTCCCAACCCCTAACTGTGTTGGGAACTTCATCATCAAATGTGGTTGAGACACCACAGCTCCATATAAGTTCAAACAACTTCTCTCCAGGATCGCATTATAAGGGAGTATAGGGAGATCCACCACCACAAATTCCACCATCAAAGTTCTTGATATTTCAGGATCGCCCAAAGTTACCGGCAGAATAACATATCCCTCAGCCGCAACAACGCTATTATTAAAACCAATTAACTTTGTGTGCACGGGCTGGAGTTGGGTGGTTCCTTTCAATGCATCTGCTCAAAGGCCGCCAGAGTCAATATGTTGGTAGCAGCCCCGGTGTCGACTAACACTCGAGAAACAGGATGATTCGCAATAATATGGGAGACAACCAATGCATCATCTTGTGGGGAGAAAACCCCAGATAAATCCTCTGGTCCAAATGATATTGTCATTTTATCCAAATCCGTTAACTGGACCATGTTCACTTCCATAAAGCGCCCCTTCTGATGTAATGCCTGATAGGAACGTTTGCGGGCGCGGTTCGAATCGCCGACACTTTTTCCCCCCGCGATAGTCATAATGTTGGGGCCTAGGTTACCCCATCTGGGTTGGGCATTTTCAACATTCAAAATAGGTTGACCTTGGTTGGGGTCAACCGGAGGAGGAGGTGATGCTTGCTGATTCGCAGGGGCTGGTGGATAGGCCTTATATCTGTACCCATGCTGATTTCTTTGCGGCTGATTCCTGCCGCGGCCACGATAGTTGTTTGCTCTCCTTCCACCTCTCTGATTTTGTCTACCACCATTAAAGAATCCTCTCTAACCACCTCCTTGACGCTGGCCACGCTGTCCTCCATATCCACGTCCTCTCGCATTTAGCCGTGGCGCATCGGCCCTTGGTTGTTTAGGTGCCGTCCCCTCTGGGACACTTACATCAACCTTTCCCAGCTTAGACTCGGGTAGAGCCTCCACAGTACAGATCAGTTCATCAAGCTGACCCAATTCTAGCAACCTTTCCACTTCAGATATTAATTCTCGACAGTCATTCGTTGCATGTCCGAAACTCCGATGAAAACGACAAAATACTTGGGACTCGTAAGTCCCCTGCGTTGGTTCTTGCAAGGGAGGGGGATAACGAAGAGATCCACCCTTCTTCTGCTCAATTATGGTGAAAATCTGTTCATAATTGTACGTAGGAAACACTCTCAACATAGACTTTGCAGGCTGGACAATGTTATCCAGCCCACGACTTGCCACAATATTATGAGACCCATACGCCCGTACTTCAATTACTCCATGATCTCGCAAACCTTCATATTCTCGGATGTACTATGTACATCTCAAAGCCAAATCTTCCATACTTTCCAGGGGGTCTCTATTTTAAGAATTACACAACGGGTGTCCAGCTAGAATAAGCTGGAGCACCCCAACCTTCTCACTCACAGTAATCCGAGGAATCTTCCTACACTCGGCCTCAAAGCGGGTAATAAAACCCAACACTCTTTCCGAAGAATCATACCGCAACGCGGTCAAAGAAGTAATAGACTTTATTGGCGTATTAAAAGGCGCGAAAGCTGAATAGAATTGATCCTTAAAGTCCTGATATGAAACAATCGAACGCCTCGGTAACCGATTAAACCATCGGAGGGCTGATTCCTTAAGAGAAGCGGCAAAAACGAATCACATGGCCGCATCACTGAAATTCATCAAACTCACATGAATCTCCAAATTCGACGTATGAGCATGCGGGTCAGCCGACCTGCGATACTGTGGAAGATCGTTAGGCATTTCAATAAACTCAGAGCGAGTGGCTCTGATAATCGCCGTGGAAAAAGGAGATTAGGCATTTGAAGTGTTCCACGGACTTTGCAAAACTTCCAAAGATGGTAACGCCTTTCCTCGATTTCCGATGGGCTCATTAGCCCTCTCATTCTCAAAATAATCTCCCTCGTAAGATGAGGTCTGATGAGTATCCCGGGTATGCTCCCCGTACACTCGTCTCCTTTCCTGGCCAAGAGTCAGGTTGGCCTCCAATTGGTTCATCCTAGCCTCGTTCTGCTCCAACTTCCCACTCATCTCCTTAAATTTTGACTCTATCAATTCGCCGATCTTTTGTAGAGTATTGCTTTGCTCTCCGGTTGCTGCAGTATTCGCTCGTGGCTCCGGAACACGATCAATATCTTCCTTTGAGGCCACATCATTAACAGGTTCTGGGGTAACATTGTTCCTCCGGGCTCTCCTTTGAGCTTCAACTTGCTCTAACTGAGCGATTAAAGTACGCCTTCGCTCTTCCAAATCTTCATCGGTTCCCGTCTGATCCGCAGATCTAGAGCGTGCAGGTGGCGAAAGGTGGGCATTATTACGGACCGCAACTCGGCCAATTCTTGCGAATTCGTAATACTTGGATAAACATTCGCGTGATCGAGGATAAAACTTGGTGCCCATCCAGATGAAAACCCGCTCCGGGAGGGCCGAATAGTTACATTTTAAGCAGGGGGCTCCTCCAGAACTGACGGCCGAGCCCCCGGTAACGCAACAAAATCATCATTAACTTGAGGAATAGGATCCGCCTCAATTTCTTCATCAAAAATATCTTCATCAAAATTTCGAGTAGTCATGATAATAGGAATCCAAACTCAGCAATAAAGCTATCAATGGGATAAAAAATCTCGGTCCCCACGGTCGGCGCCAAACTGATCTAGTCAAAAAATATTTTGGGTATTTATTTTTAGATCAATCAATTTTTTTAATTATTCGGAATTCAGTTTATGTGGGGACACGAGCGATATACGAGGTTGAGCCCACAATGTGTGAGCTTACGTCCTCGGGAGAGCAAAGCTCTACCTTGGTTTTCACTATGATATTCAAAGAATACAATTACAATGGTGTGATATCAATAATCAAGAAGGAAGCCGCTCGGAAAACGATCGGGACTGCCAAAAACACTCCGTTACGGCGAAACTGCCAAAAGCTCTGTTACGGTGAAACTGCCAAAGCTCTGTTACCGTGAAACTACCAAAGCGCTGTTACCGTGAAACTGCTAAAGTTCTGTTACGGTGAAACTGCCCAGAACTCTGTTACCGTGAAACTGCCAAAGCTCTGTTACGGTGAAACTGCCCAAAACTCGTGAATAGTGATGTGAAGGGGCCAGTCGTGAGTTTTGGTACGAATTCTCGCGAATAGTGATCTGCAGGGGCAAATCGCGAGTTTTGGTACGAGTTCTCGCGAATAGTGACACAAAAGGATGTGGTCGCGAGATTTGGAGCGAAATCTCGCGAATAGTAGCTCAAAGAGGGTGGTCGCGAGATTTGGTGCGAAATCTCGCGGATTGAGGCTGAAAAACGAAGTCTCGCGAGCTCGGGCGAAAGTCTTGCCTTGGGAGATGCAAAAAAGAGTCAGACCCATTTTCAGTGCCCTGGGGCTCATATTTATAGAGGAATCCAGCCCAACTAACAAGTTTCAGGCCCAGGAGCCCAATTCCACTGGATTCAGCCCAACTAACATATAACATTAAAATACACTTGAATAAATTCCATACCGTAACAGAACTCCAGAAATGCACTTCGATCGACAATTAGCCAAAAATAACAACGAGATAATACCGGAAGACCCCGTAAAATAATTCCTCGCTTCCAGTTACCGATCGCTCAGCTAAAAACGCCGCCACAACTTGCCGGCACGTTCCTCGGGTGCCAAATTATGAAAATACCCTTGGCCCCGTCCGGGTCCGAATATGTCCAAAACTGCTAGAAACGTTGATCGAAAGCTCATACGAAGGCCCGGAATGTCCAAATTACAAAAATACCCTCGAAACCATGAAGTGACGTAAATTCACGAGAACATCGAGAATACCACCTAACCAAGTCAGACGATCTCCCGGGATGTCATAATACCGAAAATACTCACGGGTAATATCAATAGTCCCCTGGTTTTCAGATTCAGATTCTGAGTCGTATACCATATCACATTAGCTCGTCCCGAAAGTCGATTATCCTTCGGGAGCCGACTTGAAGAAATATTTAGTACAATTGCATTCCCCTCGTCAATACGACCGTTTTGACACTAAGAAAATCAGATTCTGAGGTCGAGCTAAAATCTCGGGATTTTCGGGCTCGGGGTATCCCCCTATAAATACAAGGTCTAATCCCTTGTACAGTACGCAACACTGCATTCTCGTTACATTTTGAACGAAATCTCGCGGATACTTCCATCGCACAGTAAACTTCACGACATTTGGAACGAAATCCCGCGACTGCATAGACTGCACAGTTACTCTCGCGACATTTGGAACGAAATCTCGCGACAGAACAGTGAAGACAGACTTGAACTTGATAACGAAATCTCGCGACGGAACAGTGAAAACAGACTTTAAGTTGAAACGAAATCTCGCGACGGAACAGTGAAAACAGACTTTAACTTGAGGCGAAATCTCGCGACCGCATACACTGCACAGTGACTCTCTTGACTTTTGGTACGAAAACTCGCGAGACACTTATAAAAATCTGAAAAAATTTCTAAAAATTCCAAAAACCTTAATTTTGAGAACTTCACACCATGTCCTCCGACTCCGCTCATTCCTCGAACTCCGATGCCTCGTCTTCTCATTCCTCGGACTCCTCATCCAACTCGGGGATTTCCAATTCGAGTCTTTCAGCTTTCCGTTCTCCAATTACGAACCCTTATCCACACTTTTACGATCGAATCACACATCTCGAGAATACGATCGGTCCTCAAAGTTCTGCCGTCAATGCCCTAAAACCTTTTGACCGGCCCTTTACCATGCATCCCCGGAAATGGAAATCTCTGGTGGAAAATTACTATTTCCCTTCCGATTGTGTTCTCTACCAGCCGGGTCCCTCTGATCGGATCCTACGTCCACCGGTTGATACCCACACTGTCTGTCTTGAGTATCTAGAGTGTGGTCTCCGCTTTCTGCTTCATCCGTTCATTTCAACTCTCCTAACTCACCTAAATATCCACCTCTTTCAGTTGAATCCAAACTCGATATCCTTGGTGGTTGCCTTTATAATTTTTATGTAGACCAATGAGATTTTGATGACCGTCGACACCTTCTTCCAAATATTTCAAATCAGTTCCACTATCCATTACGGGGCTCATGGTTGTATCTTTTTCCGTCTAAGGCATAAGAAGAGCCCTTTTCCAATCTCAAAGCCCCAATCCAACCACGACTGGAAGAGGCACTTCTTTTTTGTCACTTGCCTAGGCTCCACTAGGTTGTCTGCACTTAGCCTTCCTTGGCGGTTCCCAACTGAGGGGGAACCTTACCTTCCGGATTCTTAATATCCTATCCCGCGATCCGTTACTCCAAAAGCTTTGAAGAAGATATTTATCGCGTGCGCCAGATCGGATGGCACCGATTGGACCCCGAACACGCTTTCTATGCTCCGATCTTGGTCGCCTCCAACGTCCTTCCGGCCCCTACCCATTTCAATAGGGAACTTTTAGGTATCTGGACCACGCCTTAATACTTAATCATCTCAACAACTCTTCATCGATCAGAAAACCTTTCCAAAACCAACGCATATATATATGCATACCTATAGTCTTTCAACAGTATTTCTCACGTTACTTGCTTATTTTGCAGATAAAATAATGGCTCCCCCTAAAGGTCATTCGAGATTAGGCGACAAACTGAGATCACTCCGTACTCTTGTTACGGAAAAGGATGAGCTGATCTTCGAGATGGCGCCCGGATCTCGGAACCGCACTGCCGCGGACAAGTTGGCGCAAAGCTTGCAAGAAACGGTGCCGCAGGCAAAAGAGACCCGTCCGGTTACTCCAACGCCACCTGCTCCGGTAATTGAGAATCCCGAGCCCGCAGGAAATGAGCCGGCTACAGAGCCCCCCGAGAGTCCTGAAGACTTAATTCCTGTGTTTCGGCGGTTAGAGCTTACTGCTAGAGAGTTTTCCCCCGACGAAGGGATGTACGACTTCGCCGAGACACTAGTGGACGTTGTCGGAGATGACGAGGAGGGCGAAATAAGCGGGGGTCAACCGATAAACCCGCTGGTGGAGGAGATTGTCCGGGAGACCCGTCCGAAGGAAAGAATAAATCAAGAAGCTCCTTCGGATAGAGGGAAAAGACCGGTGGAGGGCCCCACCGTTTTGGAGATTGCGGAACCCGTTAGGAAGAGTGGGTTAACCGCCGAGTTCCTCGATGCCTTCCAAATAAGAGATATACCGAAACATATAGTGAAGGAATGGCTCGAGATGGGACGTCAGGCTGGCCTGGTACTAATAAAAGATTGAGTCACCTTTCGGATTCCGAGGGGCGATAGTGTTTCCAATAGACCGGCCTTGACGTATTTTGAAAGAAACCCATCACTACCGTCGCGTGGACGAGATGACCACACGGTATTCACCGACTTCGGTCGGTTGATGAGCCAGTTTGCGACCGCGCGTCGCATGATGTGAGAGGTTTGTAATCAGATCGGTCATTGTTACTTACTCTTTGTTTCATCCGTATCTTATATGTTTTTCGTGGTTTTTGCTTTTCTTTCAGATGGAGCGGACGGTTGTGGAGATGAGCACCGCAGCCGCAATAGAGGAGTACTGTATGCTCAGACATTCGGAGCTTGACAGTCCGGATATAATAGGAGAGCAGACGAAGAAAGCCGCTGAAAAGTTGATACAGAATCAGCGGGAAAAGCATGTCCAAGAGATGGCGGCGCTCCGGGAAGAACATAACAAGGCGATCGAAGCCATAATTCGGGTTCATCGCAGTGAATTAACGGAGTGTGCGGCGTTTCACATTGGGAAAAGGCATGCTCTTGAGCAATCCATCGACATCCTTAAAACGAACGAAAAATACGCTCAAGACAAGTTGAAGGAGGTTAGGGCTGAAACCGAAGACAAGTTGAAAAAGGCCAAAGATGCCAATGCTGCTGATAAGAAAACTCTCGGGAAGGCCTTGGAGGAGAATAAAGAATTAAAATCAAAGAATGAGTCCCTCCAATCCACCGTGGACAGTCTTCGGGCTCGAGCCGCTAGGTTGTCATCTCAGGTCAACGACTGCTTCCGGAAACTAATTTGGGAGTATACAGTGCACTCCCCGACTTTCCGAAACCTGGCGGCCCTCGCTAAAGCGACCTCGTCTGCTCTATATTTCTTTAGAGGGAGTGTCCAGACTCAGAGAATCTTGGGCATATCCCTGACCCCCGAAGAGAGAGGAAGACTTGATCCTAGTCTGTCCGAGAAGTTCGAGCCTGTGACTGCGGAGGATAAATTAGATTGCTCGGGGGATCCGTTCGGGGCGCTCCAATTCAATTTGGAGGAGGACTTGCACCAGCAATTATATTCGGAGGAGATCAAAATACCCGAGGAGGGTCCATCGGCGGACGCATTTCGAAGGTTGGCCGCATTATTCCCGGAACCGGTGGGTCCCCTCGTGGGAGATCTTCTTAAAGACGAGGAGGTAATGGGTCAACGTGACCCTCCATTATACGTTCCTGCTAGTGTGACAGGAGCTCGGGAGCGCCATGAGGTCGAGATGGCGAGCTTTATTCCCGAGAAGTTGATAGTTGCGGGAACTAAAGAAAAAGAGATTGATCCTCCCTCCTCGACTATTAAGCTGGTAAGAAAGCGCCCTAACGAACCCAGTGAAGGTTCGGGCTCCAAGAAGAAGAAGAAATAAACTTCCACATGTGTTTTCTTCATTTTTGTGCTCTCCGCATTTTGTACCCCCTATGTGTATATAAAATTTGATATTGAATTCCTCTCAATTTCTCAATGTAATTCAATAATCACATAATTCTGAATAATCCGTCTTCTCTTCTTTTCAACTTAATTTATCGCAACATTCTTCAAGGAATATATAGCTCCGAATAATTCAAACCAAGAAATATATTTCCGAGATAATAAGAATCTGCATGAATCTCAAGTAGGAAGGCTCAATAATAACGCATATAATAAGAATAGTAATGCGTAAGAGTCCCCAGTGTAGCGAGGCTTGAATAAGTCTGCGATATCTCCAGGCGAACGCCTATTTAAAATGAGTAGATACCTAAAATGAGTCCACCGCTCTACCTTTACAGATATATCTTCGCCACCGGTATGTACTTACACCCGGGGCCATCACACATTCCCCACCGGTATATACTTGCACCCGGGGCTATCACACTCTCGCAACCGGTATATACTTGCACCCGGGGCCATCACACTCTCGCCACCGGTATATACTTGCACCCGGGGCTATCACACTCTCGCCACCGGTATATACTTGCACCCGAGGCCATCACACTCTCGACCCATTCATAAAACGGTGTCATTCGGCCCGTCCATAAGACGGTGCCATCGTACTCTCGACCCGTTCATAAAACGGTGTCATTCGGCCCGTCCATAAGACGATGCTATCGCACTCTCGACCCGTTCATAAAACGGCGTCATTCGGCTCGTCCATAAGACGGTGCCATGCGGAAATGGACCAGCCTCCGGCGAGGGCGCGGCCCTCGTCGGCGTGTCATGGAGGAGTCAGGTATATACTTGCACCCTGATTTGCCACGGAAATATACGTCACAATAAACAGGCTTCTTAACATATTCCAACAGTCATTATGTACAGGCGGTTCTGCCGCGGACAGGAAGACTCATCACGTTCAAAATATTTTGACACATTATTTAATTTGACGAGTTTGAAAATGATCGACTATTAGACAGATAGTACATTGCGTTTCTAATCTAACTTATTTAATTTACTCCATCCTCCTTCGTACTAAAACGCAATGGACCTACTCCTACCTTACCAGTCCCCTAGTCGATTGAATTCATGTCGTAAAAAAGATACTTAAAAAATTAGAATATGACCACAAAAAAGAGGGGAAATTTATATTTTCAAAAAGATCGATGAGTCACGTCTATACATAATACTTGCGCAAATTGGAAATATGCCAAGTCCGTGGCAGCTCCTCCCCACTCATATTTGCGATTTTGTACGTTCCTTCCTTCACTACGGCCGTTACTCTGTACGGTCCTTCCCACTTTCGATCCAACTTGCCAACATGCTTTGAGACTTTCACTTTTTTAAGAATCAAGTCTCCAACTTTTAGCAACATAAGTCGAACGCCTTTGTCGTGCTTCTTAGCCATCCGGCTTTTACATACCTCCATTCGTATTGCGGCTCTATCACGGATATCATCAATACAGTGAAGGTCCAACTTTCTCATATCCTCGTTCAACACCTCGTCATAAGCGATTACTCTTTCTGATAAAATAGTCACTTCTACCGGAGACACGGCCTCAGAGCAATATACTAAAGAGAATGGGCTGAATCCGGTAGTGGACCTCGGTGATGTCCGATATGCCCACATCACATTATGCAATTCATCCACCCAAGAGCCTTTGGATTCATCTATCCGTGTTTTCTGCTGTTGTAGGATAATACGATTGATTACCTCTGTAAGCCCGTTTGTTTCTGGGTGTGCCACGGAGGTAAACCGCTGTTCAATTCCATAACTCTCACACCATTCATTTACTCTCTTACCGGCAAATTGCGTTCCTTATCCGACACCAGAATCCTGCGAATTCCGAATCGGCACACAATGTACCTACAAAGGAAACTGATAACCTCCTGTTCCCGAACGTGTGATACAGCTTCAACCTCTATCCATTTAGAGAAATGCTCCACGGCCACAATGCAAAACTTCTTTTGGCTAGGAGCCTTCGGAAACGGTCCTAAAATATCGATGCCCCACATATCGAAAGGACATGTTGTTGGTAAAGGTTTCATGCTGGCTCTTGGTACATGATGCACGTTCGAGTGGAACTGACATGCAGAACAAGCCCGAACAAAATTCACACAATCTTTCACCAGTGTTGGCCAAAAATAACCGGCCCTCTTAACCTTATTTGCTAAGGATCGAC
>RWGZ01000938.1:385443-464826 GCA_009725065.1 Utricularia reniformis
CTTTCACACAAAACGCACACTTAAGCGGATCCAATTTCATTCTATACTTTCTCAGTACCCCAAAACAATCATTCAAATACTGGATATGGTTATCCCCATGTTTACTCTTTATCAATATATCGTCGATATAAACCTCCAAAGATTTTCCGATCATATCTTTGAACATCGAATTCATTAAACGTTGATAGGTGGCCCCAGCATTTTTCAACCCAAATGGCATAACTCTATAGCAAAAAATGTCTTTATTTGTCATTAATGACGTAAACAACTTGTCCTCACAATGCATAAAAATTTGATTATATCCCTTAAAAGCATCTAACATACTAAGGAATTCAAAGCCACATGCCGCATCCACCATCTTGTCAATGGCCGGCAGCGGATACGGATCCTTCGGGCATGCTTTATTCAAATCAGTAAAATCAATGCACACTCTCCAGCCACCACTCGACTTTGGGACCACCACCGGATTCGCGACCCAATCCGTGTATCTTACAGTCTCTATGAATCCTGTCTGCAGCAAACTTTCCACCTCCTCATCAATCGCCCTCTCTTTCTCAAGGGAAAACTTCCTCTTCTTCTGATGAACTCCTTCTCAACCTCTGGTGACAACTCGGAACAGATCGTCACTGTCTTTTCAAGATTAACGGGGAATAAAGGCACTGTCTTGATTCCCAAAGGCTCCATCTTCATATCGTTCTCTTTAAACTTCTTAAGAGATGGTCCGTCATTTGCGTCAATAACTTCATCGGACGAGAATTCCACCATACAAACAGGTAACTTCGCTTTCGATCCATCCATACAACTCCTACACATCACATTATAACAAGAGCGCGCCAGCTCTTGATCTCCCTTCATCTTCCCAACCCCTAACTGTGTTGGGAACTTCATCATCAAATGTGGTTGAGACACCACAGCTCCAAATAAGTTCAAACAACTTCTCCCGAGGATCGCATTATAAGGGAGTATAGAGAGATCCACTACCACAAATTCCACCATCAAGGTTCTTGATATCTCGGGATCGCCCAAAGTTACCGGCAGAAAAACAGATCCCTCAGCCGCAACAACGCTATTATTAAAACAACTAACTTTGTGTGCATGGGTTGGAGTTGGGTGGTTCCTTTCAATGCCATCTGCTCAAAGGCCGCAAGAGTCAATATGTTGGTAGCAACCCCGGTGTCGACTAACACTCGAGAAACAGGATGATTCGCAATAATAGGGGAGACAACCAATGCATCATCTTGTGGGGAGAAAACCCCAGATAAATCCTCTGGTTCAAATGATATTGTCATTTTATCTAAATCCGTTAACTGGACCATGTTCACTTCCATAAAGCGCCCCTTCTGATGTAGTGCATGATAGGAACGTTTGCGGGCGCGGTTCGAATCGCCGACACTTTTTCCCCCCGCGATAGACATAATGTTGGGGCCTAGGTTACCCCATCTGGGTTGGGCATTTTCAACATTAAGAATAGGTTGACCGTGGTTGGGTTCAACCGGAGGAGGAGGTAACGCTTGCTGATTCGCGGGGGCTGGTGGGTAAGCCTCGTATCCGTACCCCTGCTGATTTCTTTGCGGCTGATACCTGCCGTGACCACGATAGTGGTTTCCTCTTCCTCCGCCTCTTTGGTTTTGTCTACCACCATTAAAGAATCCTCTCTGGCCACCTCCTTGACGTTGGCCACGCTGTCCTCCATATCCTCGTCCTCTTACATTTTGCCGTGGCGCATCGAACTTCAGGGTCTTAGGTGTTGTTCCCTCTGGGACACTCATGTCAATCTTTCCCAACTTAGGCTCGGGTAGAGCCTCTACAGTACTGATCAATTCATCAAGCTGGCCCAACTCTAGCAACCTTTCTACCTCAGACATTAACTCCCGACAATCATTGGTTGTGTGCCCAAAACTTCGATGGAAACGATAAAATACTTGGGACTCGTAAGTCCCCGGTGTTGGTTCATGCAAAGGAGGAGGATAACGAAGTGAACCTGCCTTCTTTTGCTCGATAATCGCAAAAATCTGCTCATAGTTGTATGTGGGAAACACTCTCAACTTTGATTTTGCGTGCGGGACAACCTTGTCCGGCCCGCGATTTGCAACAATGCTGTGAGAACCATACGCCCGTACTTCGATCACTCCATGGTCTCGCAAACCTTCATCTTCTCGGATGTACTGTGTACATCTCAAAGCCAAATCTTCCATACTTTCCGGGGGGTCTCTATTCAAAGAATTACACAACGGGTGTCCAGCTAGAATAAGCTGGAGCACCCCAACCTTCTCACTCATAGTAATCCGAGGTATCTTCCTACACTCGGCCTCAAAACGGGTAATAAAACCCAACAATCTTTCCGAAGAATCATACCGCAACGCGGTCAAAGAAGTAATAGACTTTATTGGTGTATTAAAAGGCGCGAAAGATGAATAAAATTTATCCATATAGTCCTGATATGAAACAATCGAACGCCTCGGTAACCGATTAAACCATCGGAGGGCTGATTCCTTAAGAGAAGCGGCAAAAACGAAGCACATGGCCCCATCAATGAAATTCATCAAACTCACATGAATCTCCAAATTCGACATATGAGCATGCGGGTCAGTCGACCCGCGATACTATGGAAGATCCTTAGGCATTTCAATAAACTCAGAGAGAGTGGCTCCGATAATCGCCCTGGAAAAAGGAGATAAGGCATTTGAAGTGTTCCGCGGACTTTGCAAAACTTCCAAAGATGGTAACGCCTTTCCTCGATTACCAATGGGCTCATTAGCCCTCTCATTCCTGAAATAATCTCCCTCTTATGCTGAGGTCTGATGAGTATCCCGGGTATGCTCCCCGTACACTCGTCTCCTTTCCTGGCCAAGAGTCAGGTTGGCCTCCAATTGGTTCATCCTAGCCTCGTTTTGTTAAATCTTCCCACTCATCTCCTTAAACTTCAACTCAATCAACTCTCCAATCTTTTGAAGAGTATCGTTCTGTTCTCCGGTTGCCGCAGTATTTGCTCGCGGCTTCGGAACGCGATCGGTATCTTCCCCTGAGGCCACATCATTAGCAGGTTCTGGGGTAACATTGTTCCTCCGAGCTCTCCTTTGAGCTTCGACTTGCTCTAATTGAGCGATTAAACTACGCCTTCGCTCTTCGAAATCCTCATCGGTTCCCGTCTGATCCGAAGATCAAGAGCGTGCATGTGGCGAAAGATGTGCATTATTACGGACCGCAACTCGGCCAATTCTTGCGAATTCGTAACACTTAGATAAACATTCGCGCGATCGATGATAAAAACTTGGTGCCCTTCCGGATGAAAACCCGCTCCGGGAGGGCCGAATAGTTACATTTTGAGCAGGGGGCTCCTCAAGAACTGACGACCGAGCCCCCGGTAACGCAACAAAATCATCATTAACTTGAGGAATATGATCCGCCTCAATTTCTTCATAAAAATTATATTCATCAGAATTCCGAGTAGTCATGATAATAGGAATCCAAACTCAGCAATAAAGCTCTCAATGGGATAAAAAATCTCGAATCCCCACAGACGGCGCCAAACTGATCTAGTCTAAAAATATTTTGGGTATTTATTTTTAGATAAGTCGATTTATTTTTACTATTCGGAATTCAGTTTATGTAAGGACACGAGCGATATATGAGGTTGGGCCCACAATGTGTGAGCTTACGTCCTCGGGAGAGCGATGCTCTACCTTGGTTTCCACTATAATAATCAAGTGATACAAATACAATGAGATGATAATGATAACACGGGCAAAAACGGCTTGAAAAACGATCGAAAACACTCAGTCGGGCTCGAAAGGCTGGCAGCCGCAAGTTGTGGTCGACAACTAGCAGAAAACACAGTTTTAGCAGAAAGTCGCGAGAGTCACTGTATCAGCAACAAGTCGCGAATGGAATAGTGCAGCAAGTCGCGAGAGTCAGGGTGGAACAATAAGTCGCGACTGAATAGTGCGAATCAATAACTCGCGAAATGAATAGTGCAGAGTCGATAACTCGCGAAATGAATAGTGAATAGTCAATAACTCTCGACCACGTGCGATAAGTCGCCAGCCTACAGTGCAGGAAAATAAAGTCTTGCCTTGGGAAACGTGATAAATGTTTGAACCCGTTCAAAGGCCCTGGGGCTTGTATTTATAGAGGAATCCAGCCCAACTTTACTTACTTGAGTCCATAAGCCCAGTTTACTTCACTTAGCCCAAAACACTTATATAACCTCCAATTATAATACAATAAATGCCATGCTGATAACGAAGTTTTCGGGAACCAACCCGGTCAAGATATTAGTTGGAAATACGATGAGGAAATACCGGAAAACCTCGTAAATTAGTTCTTTGCCTCCAAGCAGTGAATACGCAGCCACATAACATTGTTGTTACCGACCGGTGTGCTCCCGGGTGGCAAATTACGAAAATACCCCTGGCCCCGTCCGGGGCCGAGATGACCCGAAACATCTGAAAATGCTTACAGAAACTTTAAATGGGGCCCAGCGAGCCTGAATTGAGAGAATACCACCTAAGAATGCCTTGTGATAAAATATGAAAATACCGAAAATACTACATAACCACGTTGGACGAGCTCCCCGGGTAAGGATAAATACAAGAGAATACACCCGGGTAATATCAGAGGCCCATATCTTCGATGTTTGTCCCCAGTACAGGCAAAAGCCGTATAGAAGAAGTTCACGCTGAGGATTGTGGTGATCATTCAGCAGGTCGATCCTAGGCGAACAAGGTTAAGAAGGCCGGTTATTTTTGGCCAACGCTGGTAAAAGATTGTGTGAATTTTGATCGGGCCTGTCCTAATTGTCAGTTCCATTTGAACGTACATCATGTACCAAGAGCTAGTATGAAGCCTCTGCCGACAACATGTCCTTTCGATATGTCGAGCATCGATATTTTAGGACCATTTCCGAAGGCACCTAGCCAAAAGAAGTTCTGCATCTTGGCTATGGAGCATTTCTCTAAGTGGATAGAGGTTGAAGCTGTATCGCGAGTTCGGGAACAGGAACTTATCAGTTTCCTCTGGAGATATATCGTATGTCGATTCAGAATTCCCAGGATTTTGGTATCAGATAACGGAATGCAATTTGCTGGAAAAGGGTTAGTGAATGGTGTGAGAATTATGGAATTGAACAGCGGTTTACCTCCGTGGCACACCCAGAAACAAACGGGCTTACAGAGGTTATCAACCGTATTATCCTACAACAGCTGAAAACACGAATAGATGAATCCAAAGGCTCTTGGGTGGATGAATTGCATAATGTGATGTGGGCATATCGGACATCACCGAGTTCACTACCGGATTCAGCCCCTTCTCTTTAGTATATGGCTCTGAGGCCGTGTCTTCGGTAGAAGTGACTATTTTATTAGAAAGAGTTATCGCTTATGACGAGGTGTTGAACGAGGAAATGAGAAAGTTGGACCTTCACTGTATTGATGATATCTGTGATAGAGCCGCAATACGAATGGAGGTATGTAAAAGGCGGATGGCTAAGAAGCACGACAAAGGCGTTCGACCAATGTTGTTAAAAGTGGGAGACTTGATTCTTAAGAAAGTGGAAGTCTCGAAGCATGTTGGCAAGTTGGATAGAAAGTGGGAAGGACCGTACAGAGTAACGGCCGTAGTGAGGGAAGGAACGTACAAAATCGCAAATATGAGCGGGGAGGAGCTGCCACGGACTTGGCACATTTCCAATTTGTGCAAGTTTTATGTATAGACGTGACTCATCGATCTTTTTGAAAATAAAAATTTACCCTCTTTTTTGTGGTCATATTCTAATTTTTTAAGTATCTTTTTGACGACATGAATTCAATCGACTAGGGGACTGGTAAGGTAGGAGTATGTCCATTGCGTTTTAGTACAAATGTGGATGGAATAAATTAAATAAGTTAGATTAGAAACGCAGTGTACCACCTATCTTATAGTCGATCATTTTCAAACTCGTCAAATTAAATACTATGTCAAAATATTTTGAACATGATGAGTCTTCCTGTCCGCGGCAAAACCGTCTGTACATAGTTACTGTTGGAATATGTTAAGAGGCCTGTGTTGTTGTGATGTATATTTCCGTGGCAAATCAGGGTGCAAGTATATACCTGACTCCTCCATGACACACCGACGAGGGTCGGGCCCTCGCCGGATGCTGGTCCATTTCCGCATGGCACCGTGTAACGACCCGCCTTTCCGCATGCACGATATTGTTCGCTTTGAACTAGGATGACCCTAATGACACCCACCTAGTTCTCACGGTTTTACTTTTTCCCTAGCCCCCACACTTCCCAGGGGGTCACCCATCCCTGAATTGCTCCAGGGTGAGCACGCTTAACTTTCCAGTTCTAAAGTTCCGCTTGCCATTTTGCTAGGGAAAATGCCTCGTGCAATTGGAGACGAATCATTATACTTAACATACGATCGTTCCCCTTCTATAGCCGATGTAGGGATTCGCCTAAGGTGCCCCCTCTCTCGCACCCCCGAGGGGACCTCACATTCACCCCTCCTTATGGACTCAGTGTCCTCGCTGAGGTTTGCCCAGACACACCGACTATAACCCGGGTCCTGCTCCGATACCAAATGTAACGACTCGCCTTTCCGCATGCATGATATTGTCCGCTTTGAACTAGGCTGACCCTAATGACACCCACCTAGTCCTCACGGTATTACTTTTTCCCTAGCCCCCACACTTCCCAGGGGGTCACCCATCCCTGAATTGCTCCAGGGTGAGCACGCTTAACTTTCCAGTTCTAACGTTCCGCTTGCCACTTTGCTAGGGAAAAGGCCTCGTGCAATAGAAGACGAATCATTATACTTAACATATGATCGTTCCCCGTCTATAGCCGTTGTAGGGATTCGCCAAAGGTGCCCTCTCTCTCGCACCCCCGAGGGGACCTCACATTCACCCCTGCTTATGGACTCAGCGTCCTCGCTGAGGTTTGCCCCAACACACCGACTATAACCCGGAAAACTCTCTAGCCGTAAGCTCTAACCGCCGAGACACAGGAATTAAATCTTCTGGGCTCTCGGGGGCCTCTGTAGCCGGCTCATTTCCTGCGTGCTCGGGATTCTCAATTACCGGAGCAGGTGGTGTTGGAGTAACCGGTCGGGCCTCTTCTGCCTGCGGCACCGTTTCTTGCAAGCGTTGCGCCAACTCATCCGCAGCAGTGCGCTTCTGAGATCTGGGCGCCATCTCGAAGATCAGTTCATCCTTTTCGAAACAAGAGTACGGAGTGATCTCAGTTTGTCGCCTAATCTCGAATGACCTTCAGGGGGAACCATTATTTTATCTGCAAAATAGGCAAGTAACGTGAGAAATACCGTTGAAAGACTATAGGTATATATATATATATGCACTGGTTTTGGAAAGGTTTTCTGATCGAGGAAGAGTTGTTGAGATGATTAAGTATTAATGTGTGGTCCAGATACCTAAAAGTTCCCTACTGAAATGGGTAGGGGCCGGAAGGATGTTGGAGGCGACCAAGATCGGGGCATAGAAAAGCATTTTCGGGGTCCAATCGGTGCCATCCGATCTAGCGCACGCGATAAATATTTTCTCTAAAGTTTTTGGAGTAACGGATCGCGGGATAGGATAATAAGACTCCGGAAGGAAATGTTCCCCCTCATTTGGGAACCGCCAATCAAGGCTAAGTGCAGACAACCTAGTGGAGCCTAGGCAAGTGACAAAAAGAAGTGTCTCTTCCAGTCGTGGTTGGATTGGGGGTTTGAGAATGGAAAAGGGCTCTTCTTGTGCCTTAGACGGAAAAAGATACAACCGTGAGTCCCATAATGGATAGTGGAACTGATTTGAAATATTTGGAAGAAGGTGTCGACGGTCATCAAAATCCCATTGGTCTCCATAAAAATGATAAAGGCAACCACCAAGGATATCGAGTTTGGATTTAACTGAAAGAGGTGGATATTTAAGTGAGTTAGGAGAGTTGAAATGAACGGATGAAGCGGAAAACGGAGACCACACTCTAGATACTCAAGACAAACAGTGTGGGTACCAACCGGTGGACGTAGGATCCGATCAGAGGGACCCGGCTGATAGAGAACACAATCGGAAGGGAGGCGGTAATTTTCCACCAGAGATTTCCATTTTCGAGGATGCATGGTAAAGGGCCCGTCAAAATATTTTAGGGCATTGACAGCAGAACTCTGAGGACCGATCGTATTCTCGAGATGTGTGATTCGATCGAAAAAGTGTGGATAAGGGTTCGTAATTAGAGAACGGAAAGCTGAAAGACTTGAATTGGAACTCCCTGAGTTGGATGAGGAGTCAGAGGAATGAGAAGACGAGGCATCGGAGTTCGAGGAATGAGCGGAGTCGGAGGACATGGTTTGAAGTTCTCAAAATTAAGGTTTTTGGAATTTTTTAGAATTTTTTCAGATTTTTATAACTGTCTCGCGAGTTTTCGTACCAAAAGTCGTGAGAGTCACTGTGCAGCGTATGCAGTCGTGAGATTTCGTTTCAGTTTTAAGTCTGCTTTCACTGTTCCGTCGTGAGATTTCGTTCAGGTTAAGTCTGCTTGTCACTGTTCTGTCGCGAGATTTCGTTCAGGTTAAGTTTGTTTGCGAGATTTCGCTCCAAACGTCGCGAGAGGTACTGTGCAATGGAAGTAGTCGCGAGATTTCGTTCGAAATGTCGTGAGAATGCCTAGAATGGTACTGTAATAGGGGGGCGGCACTGTACTTATAGGGCCGGAACCCCGTGTCGAAAAATCCTGAGATTTTCACCCTGCCTCACAATCTGACGTTCTTAGTGTCAAAACGATCACATCTGCGAGGGGTTTTCAACCCTACTCACGGTTTTTCCGGTAAAATTCCCGAGCAAGTATCGACTTTCGGGACGAGCTAATATGATATGGTTTACGACTCAGAATCTGAATCTGAAAACCAGGGGACTATTGATATTACCCGGGGATGTTTTCAGTATCACGACGCCCCGGGAGCTCGTCCGACGTAGCTAGATGGTATTTTCGGTATTCTTGGTATTCTCCTGTATTTACGTCATTCTACAGTTTTGGGGGTATTATCGTAATTTGGACTCCCCGGAGACCACATATTTGCATTTGACTAACGTTTCTAGCAGTCTCGGGTAAATTCGGCCCCAGACGGGGCCAATGGTATTTTCGTAATTTGGCACCCGAGAAGCATGCTGGTACTTTGGGTTTAATCGAGTGAAATTGGGCTCCTGGGCCTGAAATTTATTAATTGGGTTTGATTTTTCTATAAATATGATCCTCAAGGCACTGAAAAGGGGGTCTGACTCTTTTTGTATCTCCCAAGGCAAGACTTTCGTCAGGATTCGCGAGACTTCGTTTTTCAGCCACTGTTCGGGAGATTTCGTACCAAATCTCGCGACCACACCGTTTGTGCCACTATTCGCGAGATTTCGCACCAAATCTCGCGATTGCCCGTAGAAGTTACTGTTCGCAAGTTCTTATTCGGAATTACTGTTCGCGAGTGTCTGTTAGGCGCTTACTGTTCGCGAGACCTTGCTGGAATAGTGCCATTCGCGAGTTTTCGTACCAAAACTCGCGACCACCCCCTCACTCGCGAGTTTTCGGCAGTTTTGACGTAACGGAGTGTTTTCGATCGTTTTCCGAGCCGTTCTCATCCATATTGTTGTTATTATATCATTGTACTTGTATTTGTTGAAAATCATAGTGAAAACCAAGGTAGAGCTTCACTCTCCCGAGGACGTAAGCCCACACATTGTGGGCCCAACCTCGTATATCGCTCGTGTCCTCATAACAAAATAATTTCGAGTAATTAAAAACTGACTAATCTAAAAATAAACACTCTAAAACATTTTTAGACGAGATCAATATATTATTTGTGCATTCCAAAAATATTATACAATATTTCATAATTTACATTTGTATTTCTATTTCTCTTTCTACATAAATTACTTTCAAGAATTTGTGCAGAATACACCCTTAAAAAGCGTGATATTGTAAATATTGGTTTTCCGTACAATAAAAAGCTTGGATAATTGTAAAATTAAAATAATGCTCATAATATTTCAAAAGTATTTTATTTTAAAAAAACATATAAATAATTTATATTATTTCAAATCTTATTTTATAATAGGAAAAAATTTCGTTTAGGTATCTCAAAGCGTAAAAAAAATTAATTCTTTGGATAATGTTAAGGGGTTTGTGATACCTATAAACCATTAGACTTAGGCAACATATCACGAGATGGAGCATCGATAATAGCCTAAAATAAACAAAATAACATACCATTGTAATGAATAATTCTTTGGATAATCTTAAGTATTAGTCTAACCTAATTGTAGCTTACTTTATAATCTTTAACTGTATAACAATAATGTATGTAGTCTTCTAACCTATGTATAGGAACTGGTTGAACCGGTGGCCGTTAAAAGAACGGTTCGCACAATTTCTTTATCTCTAATTGAACCGTTTACCCCATCAACCCCAATTGATAGTTTGTAATCTCCAACCAAATCTAAGCTCAATAACGTGCAGACGGCGTTTTGCTTTGAAGTTTTGGTTTCTGTTTTCAAGATATACATCAAGAATTTAACTTCGCCGACTCTTGTTGCTTTCCTGGAGGGAAATGTTAAGTATTTGAAATGACATCATGTTCTTGGGTCATAGCATCAGAGCATCGAAGAAGTGGAATTAGTGTAAGAACATCAATAGATTCACCATTGAGGATGTGATTATGGACCCGATTTCTGTTATAAACCTTAGTTTCGCTGTTGCGGATCTCTGAACATCAATCGACGCCGCCTGCAACCCTTCAACGCAGAGCTTGACAGGTGACATCTTATGGTGATATATTTTCAATAATTTTTGTCCGAAAACCCAGTACAAGCCTCGGGCTTAGGCTCTTGCTTAGGGCTTAGACCCCCAATCGGAACTACATCAGGTAACCTAGCCAAACAATGAACTTTTGTCCAATCGGTTGGGCAAACAGTTTGGCCGGTTAGACCGGAGCCGGTAGATAAACGGTTTTGGCACCGACCACCGGTTCCTATACATAGCTTCTAACAACCTCTCTACTTGAGTTATCGCTCTACATGCTTGCAAGGCAAACATGTCAACTATGGACGCCAATAAGTGCACTCCCTTCATTTGATGGAATGCACATTCCTTCATTTCCTTCATTGCCAAGCTTAACTAATAATTTAGTTATATGTGGACACATCTTACCAAACCACTTATATGACCTTTCTCTATTCATCTGCAACCTCACTGTTAACATAGTTCAATATGCTCCAACATAAATAAGATGGGCATGTCACAACACTCCCTGATCATGTGATTGAATGTATAGCAAATGTTATTTAAAAGTATATCACACCTTCAACATTCATCTTTTTCAACCCATCCATAGTTGTCACGCCTCGAAATTGGGCCTATCCATTTTCGGTTTGCTACACGCCGTGCTCCACTCTTCTTTGGAACACAAGGCGATTTTTCATAAGCTAATATATTTAAAACTCATGAGATTGAAATATTCTACATAAATAATTTATTACCAAGCATATCTTAGACTTTATTATGCTTCATCTAGTTAACATCTTAACGAACATACTTTATCATCGAATCCTTAAATACTGTCGGTATCAGCCGACGACCAACTCTTTCCATGCCCTCTTAATATCTTCTTTTCCTAAAAGTTGTAGAGCGGTCATAATCCAATAATAGAAATTTCGGTTAAAACTCTTTAAAAACTTAACTTTGTTTCTAAAACATATTTTTTTTTGAAAACTTGTCTTGCTTTGAAAACTTCTTTAAAACTCATCGGAAAACATTGTTATAGAAGTCATATTTGAAAACTTATCTCTTTTTGAAGATATTTTAAATATCTTTATAAAACTTGTTAAAACTTACCTCTCTCAAGGCTCGCTCAAAACCTTATTTAAAACCTCTTAAGAACTTACTTGAAAAACTTACTTATTCTTTCATGTGCTTTTTACTTTATATTGTTGGATTTTCACATGTCCGGTGACATGTCTCGCCCAATCAGACCTCTCATTGAGGGTCGGATCTCGACTAGTTATTGCCTGTATTTTTACATTTTCTGGTTCATGTGTCATCCAAGCTGACCTCTCCTTGAGGGTCAGATATCGACGAGTCATCTTTGCTACTCCGATCTCTGTTGGTTCCGCCCTTACTTTGGTAACACGTTAAACTCCTCCTTGGGGCATGTCTTGCCTTGTGGCTCACGTGTACTAGCACGGTGCCGGGTCGGTGTGTTCACCTTCCTTTAATCTTAAATTTATCTTTTGGCACATCAAAAACCTCGAAGATACGTTGGCTCGGTGGGCTTGCCCGCTCGGAAAACATAGCCCGAAAACATTTCATTTTTACAGAATACATTGGCCCGACGGGCTCGCCTGACCTGACAACGTAGCCCATAAACCTTTCCTTTTACGGGATACATTGGTCCTACGGGTTCACCCACCGGGACAATGTAGCCCAAAACAATTTATCTTTAAATGAAATGAAATTTTGAATATGAACTTTACATTATTTGACTAATCATCTCATTTACCTTTATTTTGTACGCTGTCCACCACGCTATCCTCAAATCCCAAATTAGCATCATATCTCTACTCCCGAATTAGTCCCTGAAATCAAGCTGCGACTTCCTAACCCTTGCCTCCAAATTGACCAAAAATACATCAAAGATTTACCGAGGGGTTCCTAATTGCATATATAAAATTATAATGATATAACTATAAGCTCACCGGGGGAACCGTAGGAAGAATTCTATAATAGGTATTTCCGTGACAATTTCCTTCATCACCACGATGTATTGCATTCATCTATTGGGTTTGTAATCAATTTTCATAACTCCGATAATAGTCACCCAAGGCCACCAATATGTTTAAGATACTACGGATTTGGCAGATGACATCAATAAATTTTGCTAAAGCAATGAAGAAACACACATCGCATGATATTACGACTAAAACATTAAGGATTTCATTACCTAAAAAAGAATGACCAAGGCCAAGGATCCTAATTGAAAATTTACTGTCCCTTTCTCCATCCTTGGCGACCGCTCCCCCTCTCTTTTTCATAATCTCAACTAAGAAACACACATCACATGAGATTATGACTAAAACCGTAGAAATTCCATTACCTCAAAAACCATGAACAAGTCTATGCTTCTCAATAACCCTTCATTTGTTGTCCATGATTCTCACACAGCCATGGCAGTCGCCTCTTCCCCTTTTTTAAACCCTTTCCTCCTTCAATTATCATAATATATAAAAGAGATGAAAGATCAATATGTTATTGGCCTCACTATATGGTCCGGCCCAATGATCATATACTATTGTCTTATTATTTATATTAAAATACATTCTAAAATCAATTATGATCATTCTTTAATTCACTTATTTTGTTTACCATAATTCGATCTAAATTAATCTAAATCGTGAAACATGCCTAATGAAATTTTACTTCTTGTAGTATACCTTAATTTGTCATTATCTACACCAATTATATGGTTCCATTCGTTATAATATATCATAAACTCCTTAAATTATTTTAATGACTACTATACTATTTTAATATAATATCTTGTATATTAACATTATCAAATTACATATTAAATAATTTTCTCTAATATATTTTTGCCACCTAATATTATAATAAATTTTATTTTAATTTATCATAATCTACATTTATTCCTAATGGTACAACTATGCGGCACCGACTCGTCCGAACCCCAAGTGTAACGACCCTAATTTGGGTCTAGTTGTTTTGTTAAAACATGATAATTAAAACGGAAATGTTCTGAAGCAAATTTAAAACATAGTTCAAAACATTAAAGTACGACTGCATAATTTAGAGTGTTCTCCGAAGGACCGGACTCTATCACCGGACAACCGACGACCTCCTTCCCCGTCCCTATCATATCTCACCTACGTCACCTACAAAATCTGTAAAGCGGTCACAATCTATTAAAAGAAACTTCACACACACTACACATTATCTTTCTTACTTCTTAGTTACATCTTACACACACACATGAACCATTTCACTTAACCGTTTTCTTATTCCCTCTTCTTTTACCCTTATCATTTCCATCATTCATTAACTTTTCTGTTGCCGAGATTAACATGCTCGGTGCATGTCCCGCCCAAGCCAACCGTTAGCTGTTGGATGACTCGACGGGCCATATGCATCCCTTCCCCGGGTGGGTACTTAGGCGCTACCCCTTTTTCCACCCGGATCCGTTCCGCCCTCTTCGTACGTATCATTTCCTCTTTGGAACTTATCGTTCCCTTCATCAGGCATGCCCTTCCTTTGGCGAATCGTGTACTAGGCACGATGCCGGGTTCGGTCGGACGGTCCATCCTTCCTCACCCCGAGTCTTATTATCATTTATCTCGTTCATTCGTATCATTTCTTCCTTCTTTATTAACCCAATCCCATTCCTTAAGTCTGAACCTTCCCTTACTATATTGTGTTCACTCCGCTTACCGTTTGCTTTAGCGTATTATAATCTTCCCGTGCTTCCCCTGCATTTCATAACAGGTCTTAATTATTCGAATTCTGACGTTATCATCTTATTGTTAACTATGTGGTTACCGTAGACCTCACGTGTACTTTTCCTCCCACGATCCGACTTCGGGACGTAACGAAAACACTCGAACTTAGTATTTTCGCGACAATTCTACTTCTGCCCTGAAATTCGCGATAATAATACCCTAGGATTAAAATTCGCGACAATATTGCACTGGGATGAAATCCGCGATAATTTATGCCTTACTGGAAATCCGCGACAATTTTGCCTTCGTAAATTTTCGCGACAATTTTTGTTCTTCAAAATTTTCGCGACAATTCTTGCCTTCAACTTTTTCGCGATAATTTTGTGCCTTGGAGATTTTCGCGATAATTTTCCTTCTTCAAGATTTTCGCGACAATTCTTGCCTTCAACTTTTTCGCGATAATTTTGATCCTTGGAGATTTTCGCGATAATTTTCCTTCTTTGAGGGAATTTTCGGATTTTCGGGTCTTAATGATGATTAACCCGTTTTTGGGCCTCCTCACTTCTATTTATAGACATCCTAACTTTTCTAATTCACACTTTGACCCCTCCTTCCTTTACTTTTGACCCCTCTTTTATCTTTTACTTTACATTTCTACTCTTCGTTCCCTTTTACGTTCTTTCGTTCCCGTATCTCTCATTATCTCTCATCTAGACTTTACCGTTACATTCCCTACTATTTGTTTCGACATACCTTTTTTCTCGGCTATTACACCAAGAATTGGGGTGAAAACCACTCGACTAAGAGCTGATTATGCTCTTAGCCTGCTCACTAATGAAATAACTCAAAGTCAATACAAGAGAGGCTAATGAAAATGACGAGGTGAAGAAAGCGGTAAGAATTCTGGCAGGGTAACAGCCTGTTCTTCCGCGTCCAAAGGGTCCTGCTATTTCTGTCGTCTGGCCCTGTATTTATAGAGTTCTTAGTGAGTGTAAATCACGCTCCGTAACCACCTCTACCAGGTTTGTTAGAGGTTGTTATTGCGGAATGTAAAACGAGCCTGGGACCGAGGCGTGGCATGCGTGATCGGGCCCGAAGCGTGGTAAACGTGGGAAAGCCCGAAGCGTGGTAAACGTGAGTTGTACCTGGTCGGACCGAACCCAGGTGCCAGCTGGTAGAAAACGCTTTATTTCGTTAAGGTCAGCTTCGGTCCTCCAGTTAAACATCGGGCCGCTCTTCATTGACGATATGAAATGGGCTATAAGGATTCATTTTCTCCATTTGAATTGGTCCAATCGTTGCTGGGCCTTACCCATCACAAGGTACCCGGTCCCAGAGTTCTCATCACTAGCCCCTCGAACTTGATTGCCAATCGCAGAGGTGATACAAGGCCGATCACATGATGTTTGCACATTTATGAGAACAAGGGACCGTACCTGTAAGTAGTGAGAGTCCAGGGGACCGAAGTTTGCCTTAGCGTATGGATCGATCACGCTTAAGGGCTAACATCGTATATTTAAATTCTACTTTATTTTCATTATTCTTTAAATACTAATATCCCAACCCGCGCCTCTTCACCTTCGGTAGTTCAAGAGGCGTGATGAGTGTGCTCCGTACCGTCACAGTCTGGGGCAGTATTACGTGGCGGCACGTCATTGGCTGGGTGATTAATATTTAAATCGGGATTTAGGGCACTGTTTCTCCTCATCGTCATTTTCGCGAAGAGAAAATCGCAGCAAGTTCTTGTGCCTAAAATTCCTCTCTCGTCCAACCCTCTTCCAATTCGTTTTGCTAAGGTATACTTTCATGGCTCCCCATAAAACGCGTTATCCTTCTATGTCTGAGTTGGACATTGAGGAGTTTAGGTCTAAGTTTTCAATCCCGGCTGTAATAGCCGAGAAAAAGGTACGACGAAACAAATAGTAGGGAATGTAGCGGTAAAGTCTAGACGAGAGATAATGCGAGATACGGGAACGAAAGAACGTAAAAGGGAACGAAAAAAGAAAAGTAAAGAAAAGTAAAGATAAAGATAAAAGAGGGGTCAAAAGCAAATGAATGAGGGGTCAAAGTGTGAATTAGAAAAGTTAGGATGTCTATAAATAGGGGTGAGGAGGCCCAAAAACGAGTTAATCATCATTAAGACCCGAAAATTCGAAAATTTCCGCAAAGAAGGAAATTATCGCGGATTTCCCATGCATGCATTTTATCGCGGATTTTTGGATGAACAAATTGTCGCGGATTTTCTGTGAAGAGTAAATTGTCACGGAAATTGAACATGTGTAAATTATCGCGGAAATCGTGATCAGTGCAGTATCATCGCGGATTTGATGATGAAGAGAATTATCGCGGATTTCCATGGTGTAGAGAATTCTCGCGGAATTTGGTTCCAAGAGTAAAATTATCGCGGATTTGGAGTTTCAGCATAGAATTATCGCGAATTTCGAGGAAAGAAGTAAATTATCGCGGAAATACTAAGTTTAAGTGTTTTCGTCGCGTTGCGACGTTAGATCGTGGGAGGAAAGGAACACGTAAGGTCTACGGTAACCAACAATAGGATAATAACGTCGAAATTCGAGTAACTGAAACCTATTACGAAATGCAGGAAAGCGCGGATAGACTATAGCAAGCGAAAGTAAACGGCAAGCGGAGTGAACACAATATAGTAAGGGAAGGTTCAGACTTAGGGAATGGGATTGGGTTAATAAAGAAGGAAGAAAGGATACGAATGAACGATATAAATGATAATAAGACTCTGGGTAAGGAAGGATGGACCGTCCGACCGAACCCGGCATCGTGCCTAGTACACGATTCGCCAAAGGAATGGCATGCCTGATGAAGGGAACGATAAGTTCCATAGAGGAAAAGATACGTACGAAGAGGGCAGAATGGATCCGGGTGGAAAAAGGGGTAGCGCCTAAGTACCCACCCGGGGAAGGGAAGCATATGGCCCGTCGAGTCATCCAACAACTAAGGGTTGGCTTGGGCAGGACATGCACCGAGTATGTTAATTTCGGCAACAGAAAAGTTAATGAATGATGGAAATGATAAGGGTAAAAGAAGAGGGAAATAAGAAAACGGTTAAGTGAAATGGTTCATGTGTGTGTGTATGATGTAACTAAGAAGTAAGAAAGATAATGTGTAGTGTGTGTGAAGTTTCCTTTAATAGATTGTGACCACTTTACAGATTTTGTAGGTGACGCAGATGAGATATGATAGGGACGGGGGAAGAAGGTCGTCGGTTGTCCGGTGATAGAGTCCGGTCCTTTGGAGAATACTCTAAATTATGCTGTCGTATTTTCATGTTTCGAACTATGTTTTAAATTTGCATTTGAATATTTCCGTTTTAATTATCATATTTTAACAAAACAACTAGGCCCAAATTGGGGGCGTTATACCGACACATTACTCTATTTGGAAGGGACGGGAAGACATTCCCTATTTCCTTCCGGCGGAGATGAATGTGCCGGCGTCTGCTATTCCGGTTAGTTACGCCTCTTTAAAGTGCGGGCTTCGTTTTCCGCTACATCCATTTGTAGCGGCCGTGCTTAAAGAAATCCACTGCCCCACTTTTGCGTTATTCCCGGGCAGTTACGTGTATATTGTAGCGTTCATTTTTTATTGTCACCAACAGAATCGAACCCTAACCTTAGAACACTTCTTTGGGCTTGTTTGGTACGGTGGTGAGAAAGTGCGGTGGGGTGTGGTGAGGTGTGGTGTGAGAAACTATGGTGAGTTGAATGCATTTATTATAACATGATTTTTAAAACTGTTTTGTAAAAAACAGCGGTGTGATAACGTGATTTTAATAAAAGTACATATTTACCCTCAAGATAAGATAATCTTATCCGAAAAGTTTGAGAACTAGAAATTGTGTTGTTATCAATAAATATAAAATTTTCATATTGGTTATGACATTGGTATATCGGCTGGTACCATTTTTTGTTTTTTTAACTTAGAAAAAATTAAAATAATAATACCGATATTGCCCAAAATTTGGCGGTATATCGTGTGATATGAAAATATTGAATAATATTTTTTATGGTTGGAAAAAAAACTAGCAAAACGGGATATCGGGCGATACCGGTCAGTATACCACCGGTATAAAACATACGATAAATATGATAGAATGATAACATTAACTGATATGTATAAGTAATAAGGACATTTTAGTCTTTTACAAAATCGCGTTGGGATGATAGTTGCTATTAGCAGCGGCGGCGAAAACGCAAAAAAATAAAGGTGAACGCACCGCAATTTAACTTATGTTTTGTAAAATTACGTTTTAGGAAATTGCGTTAAACGCACTTTTGTTCTCACCACCATCCCAAACAAACCCTTTAACCTGTTCTTGGTTGGGTCCCGAAAGGGGAAGGGTCTGTTGGATGCCGTAAGTTGTATTACATAGCGGTGCGCACCAAAGAGTGCGCAATTGTAGATAAAGAAGAGTCTCTCCATGCGTGGGAGGCTTGTTATGTGTGGATGACAGTTCCGAAAGAGGATGTGTTGAAAGTATGGCCACGCATAACTCACCCACGCATAGGTCAGTTGGACCGAAGCAGGTTCAACCCCTCCCGCACGGACACCGCAAATACACTTGCGATGTTCCCCCCTCCCGAAGAAACCCTTAAACGAATAGATCTGCTTCGGGAGAGAAGGTTAATAGAGATGGGTGTTGCGGGTAGGACCGGAGCCCCAGCCCCGAAGGGGGTTTTATCTTCTAGTTCAGATTCAGATCTATCAGAAGGATCGGGTATGAAATAGCGTTTACATTTTAATCTTTCCTGATCCTTATGTATTTGTTTTGTAGATTCAACTGAGACGATGTCGAGCTCACGTTTTAAACGTATGGCAGCTGCTTCGGTCCGTCCTTCTGAGGGACAAAGGGAAGTATCGGGCAGCGCTGAAGCAAGTGAATCAGCAACGGGGGGTACGCTGGTCCCTTTGGGGTCTGGGGACCCCCGATCCAAACAACCGGCGCGGGCACGCTGACCCTTCGCTGCACGGGGCAGTCTTCATCTGGGGACGGGCCTGCGTATCGGGTATTTGGAGTGGTAGAGGAGGTGATAAAGGCTCGGATTCGTTTATTGAGCTTATCCAGCCTCTATCAAATCGGTAACGCCTCTTTTATTAACACTGAAACTGTTACTTTATTGCTGCAGGGAGCCGTTCCCGTGGAGAAGGTTCTCCCCGGCCCTCAGCTTAAGCCGAACGTCTCCCTGCCGCCGGTCCCCTTAGGAAAAGGGAAGAGGGTGACCGAAGTGGAAGCCCCGCAGGAGCCGAAGAGGCTGAAGAAGGGGGGCAGCGCTCCGGTCCCCAATAAGGGGATCGTCCTGAAGGAGCCTGCACAGGGCCCGAAGACCAACTCCGACTAGGGAGTTGCCCTGGGCCTGTTGGACAGGTTCAGCAAGGGGAGGAAATTATCCTCCTGGCGGAGTGCCTTCGTAAAGGACTTCCGCCTTTTCGGAGAGCAGAACCCAGATAACGTCCAGGCGGACGTATCTGGGGAAGACATTATGGAAAGCTTCCTCGACCTCACATCCAAGGTAACTTTGGCTTAACATGGAGGCCCGAAGCTTCATTTTTAACAATGTGTGATCTTTTGCAGATGTTGAGGAAAGCTTTCACAACCGCTATTACCGTGGAGAAATGCCAAGGTGATAACGTTGTGTC
Source organism: Utricularia reniformis (assembly GCA_009725065.1). Lineage (NCBI taxonomy): Eukaryota > Viridiplantae > Streptophyta > Magnoliopsida > Lamiales > Lentibulariaceae > Utricularia > Utricularia reniformis. The sequence continues at coordinate 405,587 of RWGZ01000938.1, forward strand.
TCAAAAAGTCCAAGACCAACTTGACCTTGCGAAAATGCAAGTTGAGATCAAGCATGGGGAGTTGGTTACGGTACGGGAGGACCGTGACCGATTGGACAATGAGCTGCTAAGAGCAGGGACGGAGATCTCACTCTTAGCAGATAAAGTCTCTGAGCTGGAGAAGGTGGGGGAAACGGCTCAGGGGCGAATAAACGACCTGGAGGCCAAGTTGCGGGCCAAAGACGAAGAAATCAACCAAGTCCAAGGTCGGGCCCAGGAGAAGAGGAATAAGCTGAATGAGCTTCTCCTTCGGGCCCAAGAAGAAAAGGCGGCCTTGGAGGAAGAGTTGACGAGGGCCCGCACTTCGACCGAAGGTTCGGTTCGGGAAGAAGTTCTGGGGTTCGCTCAGTTCCCGTTGTTATTCGCTTTAGCGGATAACATACATGGGTTTTACACTGCGAAGTATCTGGATAACATGCGAGAGCAAGTTATCCAGACGTTCGGGCATTCCCCTTCGGACGAGCGCTGGAAGATGATCGAGCCACTTGAAAGAGATGACAAGTTTCAGGTTATTCCCACCTTGGAAGAACCTGTGCTGGAAGAAGACCATTTCTTCTATCTCTTTGAAGAGATGGAGAAAGCGGTCAACCAGAAGGTGGCCGATCAAGAGGAAGAGTTGAAGCGGCTCGCGGCCCGGACCGAACCCCAAGAGCCCGAAGCGGAAGACAAAGAAGAAGGACATATTAGTTAGATTTAGTTATCATTGTGTATCTTCCGCACCTCTTACTTAATATAAAGACTTTTTCCTCCGCTTTGATTATTTTAATTGCCTAAACGAAGTGATATAACGAACTTCTGAATAAACTAATAAGTTTTATCTTAACGAAGCTGTTTTATCTTAATTTCTGAATAAACTAACAAGTATAAGATCGGGGACACTTACAGGGTGTCAACCATCGGTACAAGACGTTATATTTAGTTTATTTAGGTCAACTTTGATTAGATCAGTCGTTTTACATGGTGTATGGGTCACTCTTATTCCGTCCCTGGAATCATTACTCAACTGAATAGGCATAGTCTGCGTTAACTATGAGTTTTTACGAGCTTTCGCCGAACCTTGGTTCTAATAAAGTCCCTTAGGTTTTGCTGGCTAAGCTTAGCTCATAATACGTCTTATGTTAGGACCGATCTTATGTTTCAATATGCTGACTATCATTCCTTTCGTTGTAGCAGATTTCATAGGTACAAAAGGCCATCCCTAAAGACTAAATGCCGTTGAAGGGAATGTCTTAGTTCGTAATGAGTTCTGGGAGAATCACGACTCATCCATGGGGCTAGGCAAGTGCAGGAGCATCTGACTTGTCAGAGCGGTCACTACAACTTGGGAACCTTGCGGACAAGAAGCTTCGGTCACCAGTCCAGATTCGTCCTAAGCTTATCCAACTCCAAGATCGGTCCATCATTCTATTAGAAATAGTTAACTCTTGTGCTTACTTGTTTACTACTTACATTTAATGGAATGTTTTTTATTGAGTCAAAACATTAATCGAAAATTCATAAGAAGTATCGCCTTAAATTCATGACATTCCAAGTTCGGGGGACCTCTATACCATCCAATGTTTCAANGTCATTTCCAGGAGCGGGAGTTAGAGCTCTGGCCGGAGGGGGAGGAGTAGATCGATATCTAGGCCTCCTCGTTGTGACGCCACGCCTGATGATTACCTCTTCATCAGTGCTGCGTTCGTCAAGATCACTCTCATAACCTCTGTTTTCGGGAACAGGGCTTGAAACAACCGGTGGTTCTGTTCCACTTCTCTCCGACGTACTTTCCAGTACCACCTTCCTTACGCAAGCTTCCAGACCTTGTAAAGTGAATGTTGGTGCTGGGAGACTGTCGGGAAGCACGTCACTATTATTTGTCGGAGTTCCAGTCGCCATGCCTTTGATTATCCTATCCCTGGTAGAAAACTCAAATGAGATTAGAGAATCGTCCCCACGGACGGCGCCAAACTGTTATGGTCCCTTTTTAGGGGGTACCAACAGTCGTCCGGTTCGTTCAACAAATGAACTCGGTTTTGATTTGTTTTAGATGTGGAAGACGATCAAAGCTGGATATAAATAAATGCACAGCGATGTATAGTGGAAACCCCAAGAATTGGGGTGAAAACCACTCGACTAAGAGCAGATTATGCTCTTAGCCTGTTCACTAATGAAATAACTCATAGTCAATACAAGAGAGGCTAATGAAAATGACAAGGTAAAGAAAGTGGTAAGAATTCCGGCAGGGTAACAGCATGTTCTTCCGCGTCCAAAGGGTCCTGCTATTTCCGTCATCTTTCCCTTTATTTATAGAGTTCATAGCGTGTGTAAATCACGCTCTGTAACGGCCTCTGACAGGTTTGTTAGAGGTTGTTATCACGGGATGTAAAACGAGGTTGGGACTGAGGCGTGGTCTGCGTGATCGGGCTCGAAGCGTGGTAAACGTGGGAGGGCCCGAAGCGTGGAAAACGTGAGTTTTAACCGTTCTGTAACAGCTCGGACCGAACCCAGGTGCCAGCTGGCGGAAAACGCTTTATTTCGTTAAGGTTAGCTTCGGTCCTCTAGTTGAATATCGAGCTGCTCTTCCTTAGAGGTGTAAGTGGGCTGTAGGAATTCATTTTCGTCATTTGAATTGGCCCAACCGTTGTTGGGCCTTACCCATCACAAGGTACCCGGTTCTAGAGTTCTCATCACAAGCCCCTCGGGCTTGATTGCCAATCGCAGGGGTGATACAAGGCCGATCACATGATGTTTGCACATTCATGAGAACAAGGGACCGTACCTGTAGGTAGTAAGAGTCCAGGGGATCGAAGTTTGCCTTAGTGTATGGATCAAACACGCTTAAGACCTAATGACATGTTAAGTGCTTCGGGATCCTATGACGAACCTGGGCAAACTGGCATAAGAAACCAGTGATTTCTCTAGCTTTGAATACCAGCACTTAGTGTTGTGCAATAGCCCTAGATCAAGATAAATCATATAAGCATCAGATACATATGAACAAGTATAAATATAGATAAAAGAAATATCGAAGGAGAAACACTTAACAGAAGCAATACGCAGAACAAAATTCCCCAAATTGATTTGCATATGTCTAGTAAACAATATTTATAGTGGTTTACATATAGGCATAGAAAATAAGCGTAAACACGTTTTCATTTTAATAGCAACTTAGTAAAATACATAAGCTCAACCCTGTATTACTTAAAATCTTCATCAACTTTCCCCTGGCTGTTAAGTTGGTGTTGTTTTGAAAATCATTTGAGGCCATAATTGCTATCTTCGACATGTGATGTAAGAACAAAGTTTTCCAGACTCTTGGTGAAAATATCAGCGTGTTGATTCTCTGATTTCACATGTAATAGTCAAAATTTTTTCAAAGCCTCTCTTAAAGCATGAAACTTAACCTTTATGTGTTTGCTGAAGTGCGTAGAGTGTTTTGCTATCGATATGGAGCTTGATTTTCCGGATAAAGCTCGGTGAGATGTTCTTGCTTGAAACTAATGTCCACTAAAATATACCTTAACCATACATAGTGATTTGAAGTAAAAGCAGCAGAGATATACTCATATTCTATGGTAGATTGGACAACTACCTCATGTTTCTTCATACACCATGAGAATGGACTTCCGTTGAAGAAAAAAATATATTCATATGTACTTTTGGAATCATCTGCTCCAGCATAGTCACTATCTGCATAAACCATCAAAGTCACACAATTTTTGTTGTAAGAACAAGGTGAAAAAGCCCATAGTCTAATGTTCCTCTTAATATATATAATTACTCTTTTTGCAGAATGTAGATGAGTTGCTTTGGGTCTACGCATGTAACGAGATAATACATTTACAATAAAATTTAGATTAGGCCGAGTATTGGATAGATAAATTAAGCTCCCGACTATTCCACAATATAAAGCAACATCTACATCCTTTCTTTTTTCATAAGAGCATATCCTCACTTTGTAATCAACTAGTGTCACATCAAGCATTTTGAATATGTCTAGCAATTCTAGACAATACTTTTTCTGAGATATAAAGGTTCCCACTCCTGGTTTTTGACTGATATCCATCCCCAAAAATGATGCATTTCACCTAGATTAGTCATTTCAAAAATCATAGATCTTTTGAAATCCTCAATGTATAATTCATTGCTAGATGTAATTAAGAGATTAACATAGAGGGAAACAAGTATGCTACATTTACCTTCAATTTTTTTGATGAAAATAGTCAGTAGATTTCCTGAAGCCAAGTCCTGAAAGATTGGGGTTCATTTTGCCATTAATGCTCTTAGGGCCTCTTTAAGCCCATATAAAGCCTTCCTCAACTTGTAGATTTTGTATTATTTAACTGGTTTAATGAATCCTTCTAGTTAGTCTACATAAATTTCTTCTTCAAGCATTCCATGTAAGAAGGTTATTTTAACGTCCATGTGGTATACTCTCCACTCTTTAGAGGTCGCTAATGATAGAAGAAGTTTGATAGAATCTAGATGAGCCACAGTCACAAAGACTTCATTGTAATTAACACCTTGAATTTATGAGTATCCTTTCGCAACGAGTCTTGCTTTGTACTTGTTTATACTCCCATCAGGATTCATCTTTATCTTGAATGGCCCATGAGAAATAGTTCTTACCATATCAAGGATAGGGGGCCTTGCGTAATGCGAATAACAACCATTTCAGATCTACAACTTACAAACTTAAAACAGTTTAGGTTTATGCAACATGAAATATCGTCTAGAATGGCACTGATACCATGTTGTGCGATAGTCTCAGATCAAGATAAATCATATAAGCATCAAATACATATGAACAACAAGCATAAATATACATACAAGAATTATGAAAGAAGGACAAACACTTAAAAGAAGCAATACACATAACATAATTTCCCCAAATTGATTTGCATAGGTCTAATCAACAATATTTATAGAGGTTTACATAAACATAGAAAAGAAGCATAAATACGTTTTCATTTTAATAGCAACGTAGTAAAACACATCAGCTGCAACCGTACATTATCAACAACATCATCAACACTTAGTGCTTGTTTTAATCTATAAAGTACATTGTTAAGAAGTAGAACTGTCTTCAAAAGTTTCAAACTGAGAAGTCTAGACTGTATGAATTTTTTCTTGTAATTTACCATTCATGAAAGTCGATTTGACATCTGTTTGATGAATTATCCAATTATTATGGGCTGACAATGATAAGATAAGTCTGATGGTGTCAAACCTGGTAACAAGTTCAAATATATAAATTTAATCCGCCCCAAAATTCTTAAAAGTAACCTTTAGCAACCAGCATTGAGTTGTATTTGTGCAAAGTACCATTGGGATTTGTTGTAATTTTAAATATCCATTTCAACCCTAATGAAAAAAATAATGTAGAGGTAGTTTCGACCCAAAGAAACTTAGGCAAATCCTTTTTATATAACAAACATATAGAATCTAGATAATATTCTGATGTGTGTTGAATGATATTTTAATATATATACCTTAATAATATGTGGGTTATCATGTTTAAATAATGAGTCTATCCATTGAGCATTTGAGATATATGTTGATTAGTGTTAGTCAACAATATAAAAGGAGAAGTTTGCCCTGAGGGTGCAAGAACTTCTCATGTTTCCATTGACGGTTATTGCAAAATTGAGAATAGTTGGTGTTAGAAATTCAAGGTTAACAGTCATAAATTGGAGATATCCTTTGATTTGGTTTAATCTTAGTTACTTTTGATTATGTTTTCATGGCGTTTCCTACCTTGGTTCCCCTGGTTTTCTCGTTTTTTGGGTGAAAAAATCTTGTCGTCTTTGGTTTGCATACTTTAGAATCAAGATAATAAAATCAAGATCAAACTCAACATTCAATAACAAAATTTTTAGGTATAAATTTTTTTTATATATTAATTTCAATACTGGGGATAATATGGAACGGTTAAGTGGTGAACAATTCCACAATCTTTCAAAAATGATTCAAAAATATTGGAGGTATACTCAGAACCATTATTAGATGTCTAGTTATAATGACACACGAACTCTGAGTTTCAAAAAGAGTTTTAAACTCTTTAAAAACAGTAAAAGATTCTGACTTTTGGTTCAATAAATAAAATCAACACAATCTACTGAAATTATCAATAAAATTAGGTAGTATTTGTTGTCAATCAAAGAAAGTTCATGAAACATACCACGAATATCACTGCGTACCAACTCAAGTTTAGTCGCAGCCTTAAAGCAGGATATACCAAAAGAACTTTGCTAAAGTTTTCCATATCGACAAGTCGGACAAATTTTTAGAAAGGAAGGTTGAAATAAAGTCAAACTTCTAACCACATCATTTTTCATCATAACTTTCACATAATCTGAATTCAAATGATCAAATCTCTTATGCAACCGAATCATCACTTGTATTCACATGAAAAGCATCAAAATTTAGAATAATGCTTCGCCTTTCTGAGGAATTGTAAATAAGCAATTACCTCGTTTGTCATGAATTTCGCAACACTAATCTCAAAAAAGGACAGTAAAACCATTATTAATAAGTTATCTAACACTTAATAAATTAACTCCAAGATCAGGAACCAACAAGACATCTGATATTAACCTAGAGCCAAAAGATTTTTCAATATAATAATTACAATATCTGTAACACTCAATGACTTACCACCAATGCCTCTCACAGTTGTTTGATAAGATCTATCAAGTGTTGAAAAATAATCCACATTATCAGTCATATGATTAAAGCATCTACTGATATACTAACCACGTGGAAAATCAACATTAAAAGTTGTATCCAAAAACAATCTTGAACTTTCAGCACAAACAATATCATTGACACTTGATACTAATGCAATGTCCTTGTTAGATTTAACCTATCATAGCAATATTAGCTTGATTCTTAGAAGGATAAAAATTATCAACTTGCCCGAATTGAGAACACTTTGCACTAGGACGTCAAAAACAGAATTTTTCAGTATGATTAGTTTATTACAATGAGGACAAGAAGGAAACTTAGATTTTCCATTAAAAAATTTCCATTTTTTCTTTAAATCATACTTGTGAGTAGCATCGGTTTTCATGTCTTGAGATACTAAATCATTTTCAGTTTCTATAAGAGAGTTATTCTAGACTTTTCAGATTGCAAAGATGACACAAGCTCATAAATTTTCATATTTGAAATTTTATACAGAACCTCAATATTTGCAATACGAACATACAACTTTTCAGGGATAGACACCAGAACTTTTCAAGCATACAATGATCATCAAATTTTCCACTAAGCAAACAAACCAGATTTACAATAAACAAAAGTTTATCAATGCAATCTTTTATCTTATCCGACTTTTTCATCCTAGTAGACTCAAAACGTCTTTTTAGTGTCAAAATATCTATTTCTTTGGTTTTTGTAAACCCTTGAAAACCAGTTTTTATTCGATAACAAGCATCCTTAGCATTTTCACAATCCACAATCCTAGTAAAAGGATGTATCTAGTGTTGAAAATAAAACATCCAGAGCACGAACAAAACGAGATACCCTCTATTCATATAATTTCAATTGCGCTGGACTAAGATTTGCAGGATGTTCATTTACCTCATTATTTTCGATGGATGCCAATATTGACACTCATGAATATTTGGATATGAATTTTTAGCCAAACTCTTTGGTATTTTTTAACCAATTATGCATTCCATATTTTAAAGGTAATCGTTGGGGTCAACGATCTTTTCGAGGAATGGGTAATGTGTCGTCCCTGAGTTGATAGAGTACAGAAAGAATACAAAGGAATATGGGTTCGAAACCTTGGCTTGAACCCATTATGTATAGGGCCTTGTTTTGTTAATTAATATTAGGTATAAAACCTTTGTCTTGTACTTGTAAATAGGATATCGAATATTATGTTATTTTCTCAATCTTCTCTCTTCTTGATGCCTTCCTTCCCAACTTCCTCTGCCTTTCTCCCTAACTTCTTCTACCTTTTCCTAAGCATTCTTTTGTCTGTCAGTCAGGCGATCTAAGAACGTGACAAGTGGTATCAGAGTCGTCTCTTAAGGCTAATTCGGGTTTTCTCAACCTAAGATTCAAAGCTTCTTTCCGCTACGAAGCTCTCCGGTCCAAAATGGATTCTATAAAGAAAGAGAAATCTAAGACCAAAGTTGATTCTCTTTTATCAATGGATCTATCGAACAACAAGTTCCCTGAACTCCGGCGCAATGTCGTTGATAATCGGTATGTGAAGCATGATTATCAATCCCAAATCCAACACCTTCACTCCAATCAACTTGATTTACGAGATTTTATCAAGCATCAACTATGGGATTTCATACACATAATTTTTAAAAGTATCAAAGATAGTAGTAAATCAATATGTGCTCAATTTCTCGAAATTTCCCAGCAACTCGACAACCTAAGAGAAGCTAAAATGCCACCGAACGTAGGTATGGACACATCAACAAAAGCTTCTAATTTGGAGCATGCTTCTTCGGATTCTGGTAAACTGCCAAGGGATTTTGAGGTTATTTAAATGATTCTTATTGGAGAACATAATCCACTTTTGATTAAAAAAATGATGATATTAATTCTCTGAGTAGCAAGAGGGTGACCAGGGAAACGATAGAAAAGAAGAAGAGAAATGTAAAGTTGTAGCCACGTGACAAGCCCAAGGAGAAAATATTAACTTTGATCGAGCCCCTTTTATCGTATCCTATTCCAAAAGCATATAAGTATGATTATGAAAATCCTTGGATTGTTGGAGTGGAACCAATCACCATGAATAAACTCTTAACTGAATTGGGCACGGCTAAAATTGCTACCGTTGAGATTTTGACATGTTTGGCTACGGCATTACCTTCTGATAAAAATGATCATTTTTTCTATTATTCTATGGATTTTTTCTTAGTTCCATTTTTAAATGGAGCAAATGTTATTGAGATTTTGGATGTTATCTTTCCGAAATTATTAGGTCAAATGACTTGGTTGCTTGGGAAAGTTATGAAAAAAAAGGTGGATAATTTTTCATCATATACGGCACCAAGGTATGAATTCTTTGTGGCACTTCGTTGGAATTCACAGGTAATATTATTAGGTCAATTTACTATGTACATGTTGCTCATATTGAACGTGATAGAAAATGAAGACGGTTGATGTTGTTTGTTTCTAGATATCTATTTCTATGATGTCGTTCACCCAAAATTATGTTCATTGAGTTGGATAAAAGTTTCTCTATTTTACCCTATTATTATGCTTTCGAAGCAAAATGACATACTCGACAAGAGCAATCCAACCGCTTATTTATGCCAAAAGGATTTACTGTACACTATTTATGGGCACAATTGCTTATTCTCACTATTCATCTTTCGGACTTATATCTTAATTTATACTCTAGTGCTTTATATGTTTGTATTCCTACCTATCTGACAATGGGATTTTCAGAACTCGATCCTTGGGGTCAAAGATCATCTCACGATTGGGGAATGATATTGGATAATGCATGTATTCAGGAGAAGGAATATGAAGAAAGGAAGCTATTCCATGTGGCCGAGAATAGATTCTCACGTTTTGAGAGGATGTTACAAATGAATTCATGTTTTACATCTTTTAGCAAATTGAAGCTATATTTTGAGGATGACATAACAATTGGTGTTGAGAACTTCGAAGCCCGGTATCCCAAACAGGACGAGGCCCAGGCCATTCTAGGCCGACCCAAGTGATGGAAGCCGAACCTCAAGGCCCCTGATCCAACTTCCAACAGAGATCCAACCCAACAAGGATAGCTTGACCCGAAGGCCCACTTGGGCTAAGCCCATTAATCAAAAGCCAGCACCGAAGGATAGCGCTGTACGTTATCCATCACTTCGGGGACCGATCTGTCGGATAGGTCGAGATAGTTACAGCCCACGTGTCTCGCGCTCCGGGATTTGTCATGCTTTCCATGCTTCGGGCCCAATCACGCATACTGCACTTCGGGCTCATCCACGTTTTCTGCATGTGAAAACGACATTGTCATAGGTGGTTACAGGACGTGATCCCCACTCGTTCCCTTCTTTATAAATACAGGGCTCTATGGCTAACTAAAGANCTACTTCTGCCTGAAATTCGCGATAATAATACCCTAGGATTAAAATTCGCGACAATATTGCACTGGGATGAAATCCGCGATAATTTATGTCTTACTGGAAATCCGCGACAATTTTACTCTTCGTGAATTTTCGCGACAATTTTGCCTTTGTAAATTTTCGCGACAATTTTGTTCTTCAAAATTTTCGCGACAATTCTTTCCTTCAACTTTTTCGCGATAATTTTGTGCCTTGGAGATTCTTGCCTTCAACTTTTTCGCGATAATTTTGATCCTTGGAGATTTTCGCGATAATTTTCCTTCTTTGAGGGAATTTTCGGATTTTCGGGTCTTAATGATGATTAACCCGTTTTTGGGCCTGCTCACTCCTATTTATAGACATCCTAACTTTTCTAATTCACACTTTGACCCCTCCTTCCTTTACTTTTGACCCCTCTTTTATCTTTTACTTTACATTTCTACTCTTCGTTCCCTTTTACGTTCTTTCATTCCCGTATCTCTCATTATCTCTCATCTAGACTTTACCGTTACATTCCCTACTATTTGTTTCGACATATCTTTTTTCTCGGCTATTACACGTGGCCTGCGTGATCGGGCCCGAAGCGTGGTAAACGTGGGAAGGCCCGAAGCGTGGTAAACGTGAGTTATAACCGCTCGGACCGAACCCAGGTTCCAGCTGGCCGAGATTGCCTTATTTCGTTAAGGACAGCTTCGGTCCTCCAGTCGAACATCGGGCCGCTCTTTATTAAAGGTATAAATGGGCTATAGGGATTCATTTTCGCCATTTGAATTGGTCCAATCGTTGCTGGGCCGTACCCATCACAAGGTACCCGGTCCTAGAGTTCTCATCACAAGGCGTGATGGTTAATCTCAGAATCACAAAGAAGAGGAAGAACTAAAGGAAAATATAGTAAGAGCCGAGAGGAATCCTTCTAATGTTTCCCAAGAGTTTCTTTTATTTGCCTCCCCAGCTGTGTGAATATTAGGGTGTCGTTTTGTGCTTGTCCCATGCGGTTAGGTCGGCCCATGTCGGGCTGGAACGCCGCCTGGTGTGACCCTATATGGCTGCTAACCGATTGTCTCCCGACTGGAGGGGGGTTCGTACGATTCTATCAGGCACGCCTCTGACAGGGTTGCCACAGGTTGTTGTCACATGTTGAGAAATGAGGGTGGCCCGAAGTGCAGTCTGCATGGTCTGGACCGATCAGTCATGATGAGGGGAGAATCGCACGATTCTGGCCTTTGGTCCCCGATCGCTATGCACGTTCTTTCGTGCCCGTCTGTTCCTGTCGGGAGTTGGATCTCGGGCTTTCAAGTTCGGCTTATGTCACTTGGGCTGGCCCGACAAGTCTTGGGCCTAACCTGGTTCGGGGAACCGGGTTCCGAAGGTCTCATCACTAGCCCCTCGGACTTTATCGCCATCATGATGGTGATGTTAGTTCGACTATCTCATTGAGAGCGTTTGAGGCTAGAGTGCCCGATCGTACCAACGGAGGACCGTACCCGAACGGGTTGTGACAGCGTCCTTGAGGACCAATTATGTACTTAGAAAATTTTAAAATGTTAACTTTCAAATTTGAAATCTGTAACGGCTATGGGCAAAAGTGTAAATTTGAGCTCTAATAGTAGCCTGCGACTTTCCGTATTCCGAAAGGGGGACAAGGCGTTAGACTGCGGCCACCTCCAGCAGTGTCATGTCACTTTGTGAGTGGCCAATGTGAGACTATAAAAGCTGGGATTTCGGTACTGTGCAACCATTGTTGTTATTCGCGTGAAAACTTTCCGAGCTCTAGAACTCTCTGGCGATTCCGTTCAACTGTGTTCAAACTCCAATCTCTTTGCAAATCTTAAGGTAACCACCCATGGCACCCCGTAGGGCTAGGTATCCCCTCGTTTCTAGATTGACATAGAAGAGCTTCTGGTCAAATTCTCGATTCCTACCCATTACCCCATCTGCAGGGGGAATGATGACGTTCCCTGCTTCCTTCCCGCTGAGATGAACGTTTCTGCTAACACCTTACCCCTTACCTACGCCTCCCTGAGGTCTGGTCTGCAATTTCCGCTTCACACTTTTGTCGCGGCCGTACTTCGGGAGATTCACTGCTCGACCTTCGCTCTCTTTCCAGACAATTATATCTATATAGTCGCCTTTATTTTCTATTGCTATAGATAGGGGGTAGAACCAACCCTCCAACATTTTTTCAACCTCTTTTAGGTAGGATCTCGAAAGGGAAAGAGATTGTTAAGGAGTTACAGGTTGCATTATATAGTGACCCGAACAAAGGATTGTATTTCCGTCGACAATGAAGACTCCCTTCATGAATGGGAGTCTTGCTATGTATGGATAGACATTCTGAGGGACGACCTGTTGAAGGTCACCTTCCTAGCCTCTCATCCTAATATTGGGAAGTTGGACCGAACCCGGTTCAACCCCTCCCGTCAGGATATTGCCAACACCTTGGCAATGCTTCCTCCTCCCGAAAAACGTATGAAATGAATATACATACTTCGGGAGAAGAAACTGCTAGAGATAGGGGTAGCGGGCAGGACCTGTGCCCCTGCCCCGAAGGGGATATTCTCTAGCTCGAACTCATTGGGGTCAGAAGGATCGGGTATGATTTTGGCTTCCTTTAGTTCATATCTCCTTATCCTTATTATTTTTCTTTTGCAGATTCCACAGATACAATGTCTGGATGTCGATTAGCTACGTTGGTTGCTGCCGCAAAGGCCAAGAAGGACGCTCAGCTGAAGTTCTCCTGGCCAACATCCAATACCGCTGATGGGTCTTCTCGATCGGCGGGGATTTCCAGCAGCCAGAGTCCCGGTCCTTCAATGGAGGAGGTGATTTCAAAATGAATTCGTTCGTTAGGCCTTTCCACCATGTACGGGATTTTTAAATAATTTTCCCATGGATCTTAACATCGTGCAGTTGTTGCTGCAGGGATCGATGCGGGTGGAGGATGTCCCTCCATCCTCCAGCTTGGGGGACACTATGTCGAGGCCCCCTCTTCCTCCAGCTAAGAGCAAACGGGGCCCTAAAGACGATGACCCGAAGCAGTACAAACAGCTGTGATCGGCAGTAAGCAAGCCCGCAGCCTCGATCCCGGCGAAAGGGGTCACCATTGGGGAGAGATAGGTCCCCACATCATCAAGCCCGAAATCTCTTCAGAAGGCTATCCAGGAGATGGTATCCTCCGTTTCGAAGGCTCGGGGGCCGAAAAGGACCCCAACTTCTTGGAAAGACGCCGCGCTAGAAGAATACAGACTTTTGGGGAGAAATAACCCACCCGGTATTGATGGCGCAATCTCGGTCTGGTGCTAGCCTATCTGGAATCCAAGGCCGTGGTAAGTTAGCTTCACATTTTGCCATCTAGTTGAGATTTTGTTCTGATCAAGGTTGTTTCTTGCAGACACATAGAAGGGCCTTGGACCTTGCCTCTACAGTCCAACTGAGCCGAAACATCGCTTCGGCTTCTGAGGACGCAGAGAGTAGACTTGTCTTAGCTCAGCGGCAAGTTCAAATTAAACATCAAGAGCTGGAATCAGTCCGGGCCGAACCGGACTTTTTGAATGGAGAGCTGCTAGGGGCGGGCACAGAGCTTTCGATATCTACCTCCAAATCGGGAGAAGCCCAAGCAGCTGCTAACTCCGCAACGGCCCGAGTTTTGGAATTAGAGTGTCAGATTCAGGAATTATCTGACGAGAGCAACAGACTTCTCCTTCGGTACCAGGAGGAAAAGGATGCCTTGAAGGAATAGTTGGTTAGGGGTAAAGAAGCAACTGAGGAAGCGGTCCGGGAAGCCATTCTGGGTTTTGCCTGCTCATTGATGATATATGCCTTGGCGGTAAACGTTTATATACCGAATGTCTCCCAATACATGGACAATATGAAGGACCAAGTAATTAACATATTTGGTCTGGATTCCGAAGATGCGCGTTGGGAGACGATCGACCCCCCTAACCAAGGATGGAAACTTCAAAGAGATCTCCGAGCTAGACGAGCCCCCACTGGAAAATGATCCCAACTTTCTTCTTTTTGACCTGATGGAGAGATCGGTCAATGAGATAATTGAAGAGAAGAGGAAGAAGCTGGAGGATCTTAAGGTATGGATCGCAGAAAAGTCCAGCGATGCAGATAAGGAGGAAGAAAAAGAAGACTAGATTTCAAATCTTAAGTCCATTCTTTTCTATATTTTGTTTCTTTTGTAAACTTTGTCTGTTTCAACAAAATTTTCTACTAAGTGTAAGATCGGGGTTCACACCGAACCTAGACTATTCGGTCCTCTTAACTTAACTTAGGATCTTGCTGGGCTTAATAAGATAGGGGATTCTAATTGCATTAACATACCACTCTTGAATCCGTCCCTATAAAACATTTTGACATTGGCGGCGTTGCCTTAGTTCTTTTATGAGTCCCATGGCAAGCTTTATCGAAGCCCCGCTTCTGAGAACAGTCCATGTCGAGCTTCGGCTTGTGCTTTGACTGGAAAATTATGTCCATGTTATCTCGTTTATGGCTAACTACAAAGAAACAAGAGCTATTTCCGGATGGTGGGTGCCGTCGAAGTGGAGATTAAGTCACATTGAGTTCTGGGAGTTTCGCAATCCATCTAAGTACTCAGCAAGCGTGGAAGCATCTGACTTATCAGAACGGTCGCACTACTTGAAAGCCTTATGGATAGACCGCTATGGTCACTAGTCCAAACTCGTCCAGAAAATCCAACTTCAAAATCGGTCACTCGCCTAGCTAGAAATAGTATGTATTGCATCTGTTGTATCTTGTTCATATATGAGATGCATTTTATGGTTCAGAATTGCCAATTAACGTCAAAGGTTTTATATAAAATATCGCATTAAGTTCATAACATTCCAGGTTCAGGGGATCTCGCTCCCATCCACGGTTTCTAACTGATAAGCTCCAGCTCCTAAGTTTTCCAAAACTCAGCAGGGCCCTTCCCAGTTTCTGTCTAGCTTTCCAACGTTTCTCCAAACTCCCACATTCCTGAGAATGAGGTCGCCTTCTAAAAATTCTCTAGGTCGGACACGTTTATTATGAGCCGGCTCAATAGTCTGCGGATAAGAACACATGCGCGCATAAATGGCGTTCCTCTTTTCTTCAATCATTTCAAGATCTAAGGATCTTCTTTCATCATTCAGATGCTCATCATATTGAGTTATCCGAGGTGATCATATGACAACTTCCACTAACTGACCGCTTCAGACCCATGCACCAGAGAAAATGGAGATTTCTAAGTCGTAGAGCGGGGTGTGGTCCTATACGCCAATGAAACCACGTAGATATGATCGGGCCCCTTTCCTCCCAAATCTTCCAACTTAGTTTTCAATCCCTTCAGGATAACTTTGTTGGAAACCTCCGTAAATCTGTTAGTTTGAGGGTGAGCCACTGACGAAAAATGCTGAGCGATACCCAATTTGACGCAAAGATCCCGAATAGCTTTTCCTTGGAATTGAAGTCCATTATCAAATACAAAAGCTTGAGGTACTCCAATGCGGGTTATAATGTTCCTCCACATGAAGTGTTTCACCACCTTTTCGGAAATAATAGCCACCGCTTCTGTAACGACCCTAATTTGGGCCTAGCTGATTCGGTAAGAACGTGCTAAATAGAAACAAAACGTTCGAATGTAAACTTAAAACATAGTTCAGAAACATTAAAGTCTAGCAATATAATTTAGAGTATTTTCAAAAGACCGGACTCTTTCACCGGACAACCGACGACCTCCTTCCCATGCCCTTCTCATACCTCGTCTGCGTCACCTACAAAATCTGTAAAGCGGTCGAAATCTATTAAAGGAAACTTCACACACGCTATACTCATCTTTTTGTATCTTAAATACACCGTACACACGCGCGTAAGTCATTACTTTTAACTGTTTTTCTAATTTTTCTTCTTCTTAATCTTTTACCCTTATCATCCCCCTTATCCTTTAACTTTACTGTTGCCGAGAGTAACATGCTCGGTACATGTCCTGCCCAAGCCAACCGTTAGCTGTTAGTTGAATCGACAGACCATATGCTTCCCTTCCCATGGTGGGTACTTAGGCGCTACCCCTTTTTCCACCCGGATCCGTTCTGCCTTTTCGTACGTATCTTTCCATTCTTGGAACTTATCGTTCCCTTCATCAGGCATGCCCTTCCTTTGGCGGATCGTGTACTAAGCACAATGTCAGGTTCGGTCGGACGGTCCATCCTTCCTCACCCCGAGTCTTATTAACATTTGTCTCATTCATTCGTGTATTTTACTTCCTTTCTTACTAACCCTTCCCGTTTCCTAAAATCGGAACTTTCTCTTACTACATTGTGTTCACTCCGCTTACCGTTTGCTTTCGCTCGTTATAATCTCTTCGTGCTTCCCTGCATTTCGTAACAGGTCTTAGTACTCGATTTCCTACGTTATTATCTTATTGTTAACTATGTGATTACCGTAGACCCTACGTGTCCTTTTTCTCTCACGATCCGGCGTTGAGACGCGATGAAAACACCCAAACTTCGTTTTTCCGCGATAATTCATTCCTCCTTGAAATCCGCGATAATTTTGTGCTTAGGACAAAATTCGCGATAATTTGTTCTTCAAAAATTTTCGCGATAATTTGCTTTTCAACGTTTTCGCGAAAATTTTGCTCTCTGCGTCCAAATCCACGATAATACTGTTTGATCGAAATTGGCGACAATTTGCAAAGCTTTAAAATCCGCGACAATTTGCTCTTGACATGAAATTTGCAGCAATTTCGTTCTTTCGCGACAATTTCCGGATTTTCGTGGCTTAATGATAATTAACTCGTTTTTGGGCCTTCCCACCCCTATTTATAGACATATCAACTTCCCTAATTCACATTTTGACCCCTCCTTTATCTTTTGCTTTACTTTTCTATCTTTCCGTTTCCTTTTTCGTTCTTTCATTTCCATATCCCTCGTTATTCCTTGTTTAGACTTTACCGCTATATTCCCTACTATTTGTTACATCATACCTTTTTACTGGCTATTACAGCTTCCGCATCGATCCATTTTGTATAATATTCAACCGCCACAATGTAGAACTTTCGCTGCTGTACCGATCGGGGAAACAGTTCCAAGATATCAATTCCCCATCTGTCGAATGGACAAGGAAGTGGAGTCAATGATAGGGGTGCTCCTTGCAGTTGGGGCACCGAAGCATGGTGTTGGCAGGCGGCGCAACGTCTAGTGTGCTTCTTAGCATCCTCGAGGAGCATTGGCCAAAAATACATGGACTTGATAACGCGATGATATAAAGATCTGGCCCCAGAGTGTACACCTCATATCCCCTCATGAACATAAATCATAACGACTTCAGACTCGACAGGGGATAAACATCGCAGGAGCAGTCCTTCAAAACTCTTCTTAAATAATCGTCCATCATTTAAAACATATCGCTTAGCCCGGGTCTCAATCTTTCTGGCATCAGATGCGTTTTCAGGCAGATGACCATTGGTCAAATATTTGATAAAGGGGTCAATCTACGTGAGTTCCCCTGGAGAGTCAATAGCTTCGATATTCAAGCCCTGGAGTTCATGGTATAAAGCCCCAACATCCTCAAATATTTTGTTCTCTAGGCACATGGTCAAGTGAGAACTCAATGAACTTCTTTGACAACTCCAAGAACTTTGCATGATACAGCTTCATCGTTGGCTAATGTGTATCAAATCTTCATGCGAATTTTTCTACCACCAACTTAGAGTCTGAGAACATTCGCACTTTAGCAACTTCCACCTTTCCAGCTAAGGCCATCCCCGACAGCACGGCCTAGTATTCCACCACGTTATTCATTCCATAGAACAAGAACTTAACCGCAAAATGGATAACGTCGCCTTGCAACGTGGTTAGGGTGATGCCCGCCCCTTTTACCCTGAAGGTCGATCCATCAACATAGATGACCCATCGATCATTCTCTTGGTTTAAGAATATGGCTAATCGGGTCATTTTGACCACGAAATCCGTGAGAATTTGAGCCTTGATCGCTCTTCGAGGCACGAATTCCAGATACATTGAGCTGATTTTGATTTTCGACTTGGCCAACCTTTCATTGGAGTCCGCCTGACTCAGAACTGCCTTCAGAGACTGATCAGTATACATATAAACCTTTATGCCTTCAAAATAATGCTTTAGCTTAGATATAGCTTTCTACAACACCAGCAATAACTTTTCCAAGGTAGTGTATCTCGTTTCGGCTGATACCAAGGAGTGTCTCACGTAATAAACTGGTTGGTGAACGTCGTCCCCAATGGTGACCATAGCTGCGCTGACTGCGGCCTATGATACGGCCAGATACAACCCTAAAGGTTCATGGCAGGTCGGCTCACCATCACAGGAGGAGTGCTTAGATAAGTCTTCTAATCTGAGAAGGCCCGATCATACTCTTCGGTCCAACCAAGATAACTTGCTTTCCTTAACACTCTGAAGAAAGGCAAAACCCGGTCCGTAGACCTAGATATAAACCTACTTAGCGCTGCCAATTGGCTAGTAAGCCTCTGAAATTTTCTTTTGTTTCTTGCAGGTTACATATCAATGATCGCCTGGACTTTCTCAGGATTAACCTCTGTGCCTTTCTCAGAAACATAATATCCTAGAAACTTGCCACTTCGGATCCCGAAGCAACACTTGTTCGGATTTTGTTTGAGTTTATATTTACGGCATACTTCGAAACAACGAGACAAAAACGTAATTTGGTTTTCATCATTCATACAAAAACGTAACATACACTTCCATAATGTGCCTATCAGATCTCTAAAGATTTTGTTAACCAACCTTTGGTATGTTGCTCCAGCATTCTTCAAGCCGAAAGGTATAACCTCATAGCAATAAACACCGTCTTCAGTCATGAATGATGACTTTTTCTGATCTTCCTTAGCAAGGAAGATCTGATGATACTCGGGGTAAGCATCCATGGTAATCATCATTGTACTACCAGCCACAGCATCCACTAATCGGTCGATATGTGTCAGTGGGAAAGGATCCGACTCACAACTTTTGTTGACGTCGGTGAAGTTAATGCACATTCTCCACTTCCCATCTGCCTTCGAGACCACCACTAGATTCGCGACCCATTCAGTATAGTGAATCTCTCTAATAAACCCCGACCGCAACAACTTGTTCACCTCTGCTCGGATAGCTTCAACTTTCTCAAGAGAGTAACGTCTCCTCTTTTGCATAATAGGCTTTGTTCCAAGTTCGGTGTTGATCCGATGCTCACTCTCGGATTGGTCAATCCCCGGATCATCGTCCGGGGTCCAAGCGAATATGTCCACATTGCATCTCAACAAGTGGACCAATTCTTCCTCAAAAGCCGGGGCCAGGTGCGCCCCGATGCGAGTAGTCTTGGTTGAGTCATCCTCAACCAAATTGATCAATGTGAACCCTACGGGTTCCAAAGCTTGCCTCGAGTGCGGAGGTTCTTCGAGCAAATCCACCCGGGCCCTCTTGATCGGTGCCAGAGTTCGGCACGAACTCATTTAGCACTGTCTTGCTACTTTTTGGTTCCCCTTTACAGAAATAACTCCATGAACGGAGGGGAACTTGAGCATCATGTGGTACGTAGAATGGATCGCGTCAAACTTACTGAGACCGGTCCATCCAATAATTGTGTTGTAAGGCAAATCGACTTCAACGACAATGAATTCCAGGGTTTCCGATTGGTCCCTATTTGGATCCCCCAAAATGACCAGGAAAAGAATTTTCCCGTACGGAATGACACTCCTTTGGTTGAATTCCCAAAGGGCTATGCTGGCAATAGGGAGATCGTGTGCTGTGGCTCCAAGCATCTCAGCTACATGACGCTTCATAAGATTGCATGAAACCCCGATGTCCACCAAAATCCTATGGACCCGACGGTTAGCGATTACTCTAGTGATTATAAGAAGATAGTTACATGGATCGGTAACCTCTTCCCGATCGGCCGCGATGAAGGTAGTATCATCCTCAAAGGAAGAGGACCGCTAGGCCGATTCATACTTTTCCAGCGCCACTGATTCGGAGTTTTCAGGGAACTCCTCGCGAGCTGCTCTCTTTCTGTCCCTAACCGACTAGTTGATTCTTACTCCTCCGGAGATAACATAAATATCTCTGGCGACCTCTCTTTCCCTTGCCACCGCGTCATTTGGAGGAGGTTGGGTGCCTATTTCAGCAGGTGGGGGAGCGGGTTGCTCCTGTCTCCCACCTTCGTAATGCAAGGCTCTGCGTCACGACCCCGCCATCTTCTCCTTCGACCTTGGCCACGTTTCTCTTGACCGTGCTGGCCTCTGTCTTGTTCGGGCGGGGGAGACCTTCGGTCCCGTGCCCGATCATTGTAGTTTCGGGCAACTGTATGAATACTAGGGTGTCATTTTGTGCTTGTCTCATGCGGCTAGGTCGGCCCATATGGCTGCGCGGCGTCAGGCTTTTTGGCGCTGCTAACCGATTGTCTCCCGACCAGAAGGGGTTCATAAGATTCTGTCAGGCACACTTTTGATAGGGTTGTCAGAGGTTGTTGTCACATGTTGAGAAATGGAGTGGCCCGAAGCGCAGTCTGTGTGGTTTGGACCAATCGGTCCCGATGAGGGGAGAATTGCACGATTCTGGCCTTCGGTCCCCGATCGCTATGCACGGGCTTTCGGACCCGTCTGTTCTCATTGGGAGTTGGATCTAGGGCCTTCAAATTCGGCTTATGTCACTTGGGCTGGCCCGACAAGGCCTGGGCCTAACCTAGTTCGTGGTACTGGGTTCCGAATGTCTCATCAAGAGGGTACCAGAATGACCCCGAAGCACGCAGCTCCGATGAAGAGGAGGTCGAGATATCGGTCTACTCCACCTCCTCCAACCAGAGCTTGAACCCCCGTTCCTGGGACTGACCACGAACGCATGCTAAGGCGTATTCATTAACTCACAAGGGAGTTTGAGACCCTGCGTACGCAGAGGGATTGTGGGCCCAATCTTGGACACAATCCTGGTTTATTCAACAGGGCCATGGAGTTCCCGATCAAGTGGAGAAGGACGATGATTGGTGGCACAATTTGCATACAACCCAAACTTTGTCCTAGCAATCGGGCGGTGTCTACGCCGTATTGGGAGATTTGATGCTTCCATTTTCTGAAGAGATCTGAGCTGCAATCCCAGAGCGGTATTATCGCAACCACGAAGGATTGCCAACGTTCAGAGGCGACGGAGATTCTATCGATCGCGTGGTGGATTTTGAATTGAGAATGGGAACGGTTCGAGCCTCTGATTCACTCAAGTGCCGCATCTTCGCGGCAGGATTACAAGGCGACGCCCAAACCTGGTTCATGAATCTACATGCCGATCCATACAGTTTTATGGCGGTTTTTATTTTGGCTTTCTCTGAGCAATTCGCTCCAAATGTAGGACCACCTCGAAGGAGGCACTAACTATATAACTTGAAGTATATCCCGGAAAAAATGAGTCTATGATCTTTAATGGAGAAATTCTACAGAACCACCCGAGGTATCAAATTGGTGCTCAGAGACAAGATAGACATTTTGCAGCAGGTCGTATGATCGTGTGACCTTTCGGCCAGTTTAGTAAAGAGCCTCCATCGACCCTGGGAAAACTCCTTCAGAAAATCAATCAGTATATTAACTTGGATGAAGCGTTGGGACCGAGCTATAGGAAACCGAACACGAATTCTGAGCCTGTAGGTGATCATATGGTTTTTACCCTAAGAAGCAGCCCTGAGAAATAGCTTCTGTAATTGAAAAGAATGTTTCCCAAGGGCAAGAGAGCTGAATCGCCCCGAAGAGACAACCAAGATAACAATCGTCATGGGCCTCGAGGTAGAAACAATCGGGGACAACCCCGAAACTATTATGACAGAGCGTAGGACCGAAGATCACCTCCGCCAGAAAAAATGAAACAGGCCAGTGCGGTCGAGAGAACCGTGGTCAGGGCCGAAGAAGAAGATGGCGAGGTCGGGGCTTGATCTCGTCTAAAAATATTTTAGAGCGTTTATTCTTAGATCACTAAATTTTTTTAATTATTCGGAATTTAATTGTTGTAGGTCACGAGCGATATACGAGGTTGGGCCCACAATGTGTGAGCTTACGTCCTCGGGAGAGCGAAGCTCTACCTTGGTTTTCACTATAATAATTGAGAGATACAATTACAATGAATAAATATCGGTAATCTGAGCGCAAACGGTATGAAAACAATCAAATATGCTCCGGCACGACGAAATTGACGAAGTCTCATGAATAGTGAGCTGGCCGCGAGATTTCGGACGAAAACTAGCGAATAGTGATATGCCAAGCGAAAACTCGCGGATGAAGCAAAGTCTCGCGGGTACGAAGCTGCGTAACGGAGGAAACTCAACGAAAACTCGCGAATAGTAGCTCAAGTAGAACTGGACGTGAGTTTTGGTGTAAAAAGTCAGGGGTGGAGGCTAAAAAACGATATCTCACGAGTACATTCACAAGTTTGAGCGAGAGCCTTGCCTTGGGAGGTAAAAAAAGAGTCCGAATCCATTCTGAGTGTCTTGCGACTCATATTTATAGAGAAATCCAACCAAATTAATAAGTTTCAGGAATAGGAGCCCAATTTTACTTGATTCAGCCCAAAGTACTCAAATAGTATTTAATTAAACTCGAATAAATGCCATACCGCAATAGAACTTCGGAAATGCATCTCGATCGAGAAATAGCCGGAAATGTCGATTTGATAATACCGGAAAACCTCGTAAAATAATTCATTGCTTCCAGATATCGAATATACAGCCAAAAATATCGCTACAACTTACCGGCGCGCTCCTCGGGTGCCAAATTACGAAAATACCCTTGGCCCCATTCGGAGCCGAATTTGTCCGAAACTGACAGAAACGTTAGTGAAATGCTCATGTGGAGGCCCGGGAGATCCGAATTACGAGAATACCCCCAAAACAATAGAGTGACATAAATATACGAGCATACCGGAAATATCATCTAGCCACGTCGAACGAGCTCTCGGGATGTCATAATACCGTAAATACCCACGGGTAATATCAATAGTCCTCTGGTTTTCAGATTCAGACTCTGAGTCGTAAACCATATAGTATTAGCTCGTCCCGAAAGTCGATAATCGTTCGGAAATTTTTTTGAGAAAACAGTAGTAAGGTTGAAAACCATTCACGATGAACGTCAGATTCTGAGGTCGAGCGAAAATCTTGGGATTTTTCGACTTGGGTGTCCGCCCCTATAAATACCAGGTCCGCCCCCTTTTACAGTACCATTTCGCGGAAACACAACACTCTCGCGACATTTTGAACGAAATCTCGCGACTACTTGCATTGCACAGTCCCTTCCGCGACTTTTGGAACGAAATCGCGCGACTACATTGGATAAACAGTGACACAAGCACTTGTAACTTTGAACGAAAACTCGCGACTACATACGCTGCACAGTAACTCTCGCGACTTTTGGTACGAAAACTCGCGAGACACTTAATAAAATGTGAAAAAATTATAAAAAATTGGAAAAATCTTAATTTAGAGAACTTAACATCATGTCCTCCGGCTCTGCTCATTCCTCGAACTCCGATGCATCGTCATCCCATTCCTCGGACTCGTCATCCGGCTAGGGGAGTTCCAATTCAAGTCTGTCAGCTTTCCGTTCTCCCATTACGAACCCTTATCCACACTTCTTCGATCGAATCGCACATCTTGAGAATACGATAGGTCCTCTGAGTTTTGTTGTCAAAGCCTTAAAGTCTTTTGACCAGCCCTATACCATGCACCCCCGAAAGTGGATGTCTATCGTAGAAAATTACCACCTTCCTTTCGATTGTGTTATATACCAACCGGTTCCCTCTGATCGGATTCTACGTCCACCGACCGGCACTCATGCTGTTTGTCTTGAGTACCTAGAGTGTGGTCTCCGCTTTCCGCTTCACCCGTTCATTTCCACACTCCTAACTTGTTTAAATATCCATCTCTTCGAGTTGAACCCAAATTCGATATCTTTCGTGGTTGCCTATATCATTTTTATGGAGACAAATGAGATTTCCATGACCGTTGACAACTTCTTCCAAATCTTTCAAATCAGTACCGCTATCCATTATGGTGCTCAAGGTTGCATCTTTTTTCGTCTAAGGCACAAGAAAAGCCCTTTTCCTTTCTCAAATCCCCAATCGAATCATGACTGGAAGATGCACTTCTTTTTTGTCACTTGTGTGGGTTCCACTAGGTTATCTGCACTTAGCCTTCCCTAGCGGTTCCCAATTGAGGGGGAACCTTTATTTCCGGAGTCGTATTATCCTATCCCGCGATCAGTTACTCCTAAGGTTTAGAGAGGATACTTATCGCGTGTGCTAGATCGGATGATATTGATTGGACCCCGAAGATGCTATTCTATGCCCCGATCTTGGTCACCTCCAACATTCTTCCGGCCCCTACCCATCTTAGTAGGGGACTATTAGGTATCTGGAAAATGCATTAATACTTAAACCATCTCAACAACTCTTCCTCGATAAGAAAACCTTCCTAAATCCAGCGTATATATGTTAGTCTTTTGAACTATACTTCTCATGTGGCTTGCTTATTTTGCAGATAAAATAATGGCTCCCCCTGAAGATCGTTCGAGATTAGGCGATAGACTGAGATCACTTCGTACTCTTGTTACGTAGAAGGATGAGCTGATCTTCGAGATGGCACCAGGATATTGGAACCGCACTGCCGCGGCTGAGTTGGCACAAAGCCTGCAAGAAACGACGCCTCAAATAGAAGAGGCCCGATTGGTTACTCCGCCACCACTTACTACTGCAATCGAGAATCTCGAGCCAGTAGAAAATGAGCCGACTGTAGAGGTCCCCGAGAGTCCAAAAGACTCAATTCTTGTGTCTCGGCGATTGGAGCTTGCCGCCAGAGAATTCTCCCTGGATGAAGGGATGTACGATTTCGCCGAGACACTAGTGGACATTGTTGGAGACAAAGAGGAAGGCGAAATAAGCGGGGTCAGCCAATAGGCCCGGTGGTGGAGGAGGTTGTGCAAGAGACCCGTTCGAAGGGAGGAGTAAACCAACAAGCTCCTTCGGATAAGGGGAAAAGACCGGTGGAGGGCCCCACCGTTTTGGAGATTGCGGAACCCATTAAGAAGAGTGGGTTAACCGCTGAGTTCCTCGACGCCTTCCGCATAAGATATATACCGAAGCCTATAGTGAAGGAATGGCTCGAGATGGGACGTGAGGCCCGCCTCAAATTAATAAAAGATGGAGTTACCGTTAGGATTCCGAGGGGTGATAACGTCTCAAATAGACCGGCCTTGGCGTATTTTGACAGGAATCCGTCTTTCCCGCCTCGTGGGCGGGACGATCACACGGCATTTACTGACTTTAGTCGGTTGATGAGTCAAGCTGCGATGACGCGTCGCATGATGGGAGAGGTTTGTAACAACATTGACTATTGTTACTTCCTGCGTTATTCGCTCTATGTTTCATCCGTATATTATCTGTTTATTCACGGTTTTTCCTTTCTTCTAGATGGAGCGGACGATAGTGGAGTTGAGCACCGCAGCCGCAGTAGGGGAATAATGTATGCTTAGTCATTTGGAGCTTGACAGTCCGGATATAATCGGGGAGCAGACAAAGAAAGCCGCAGAAAGATTGATTCAGAATCAGCGAGAAAAGCATGCCCAAGAGATGGCGGCACTCTGGGAAGAAAATAATAAAGCGATCGAAGCTCTAACCCGAGTTCATCGCAGTGAATTAACAGAGTGTGCGGCGTTTCACATCGGGAAAAGGCATGCTCTCGAGCAGTCCATAGATACCCTCAAGACGAACGAAAAATACGCTCAAGACAAGCCGAGGGAGATTAAAGCTGAGACTGAAGAAAAGCTGAAGAAGGCCAAAGATGCCAATGCTGCTGATAAGAAGGCTCTTGGGAAGGCCCTGGAGGAACATAATGAGTTGAAATCAAAGAATGAATCCCTCCAGTCTACCGTAGACCGTCTTCGGCCTCGAGCTGCTAGGTTGCCGTCCCACATCAATGATTGTTTCCGAAAATTGTTATGGGAGTTTAAAGTGCACTCCCCAACTTTCCAAAACTTGGCGGCCCTAGCTAATGCAACGTCGTCCTATATTTCTTTAGAGGGAGTGTCCAGACTCAAAGAATCCTGGTCATAACCCTAACCCCTGAAGAGAGAGGAAAACTCGATCCCTGTCTGTAACGATCATAAACTAGCCTTAACAATGTCTATGCGCTAGTGAAATAAAGCAAAATAATTTAACAAAACACAATTCGAAGTCGAGGAAATATCATCGTTTTTCAAGGTACAACTAGATAGTTAAAGGCAAAAACAAAAACAAAAGGGTTGACTCGTACAGCGGATGATCCACGACCTCAGTTCCAATACCACCTAAGCCTCCTGTCCTCCCCCTACAAAATCTGTAAAACGGTCATAATCTATTAAAAGAAACTTCTATATAATATACTTAATTTGCTAGATTTCATCCATTTCCCTCTTTTCTTTTATCTTACTTATTCTATTATCTTTTCATTTCTTTTTATATTTCCTCTCCTTATCCTTTTTTGGTTTTCTACTGTGATCGGTTTTTACATGCCCTACGACATGTCTCGCCCAAACCAACCATTAGCTGTTAGTTGGCTCGACGAGAATATATGCTTCCCTTCTCCGGTTAGAGACTCGGGCGCTACCCCGTTCCTATCCGGTTCCGTTCGGCTCTGTAGTACGTACAATTCTGTTCTGGAGAACCCCTGTGTTCCTTCCTCGGACATGTCCTACCTGTAGCTGACCGTGCTACTGATCACGATGCCAGGTTTGGTGTTCTCACCTCGCCCCGAGATATCTGTTTTTAGCTCACGCTCCTTTCGATTTAATTTAGTATTAGTTTAAGCTCCTAACTTTGAACCTTCTTTTAATTTACTATGTTTGCTCCGCTTACCTGGTCGTCCTATCGCCTGGTGCTTCCCTGTTCTTACTTCATGCATTTACGTATTAGCATGTTATACCGTTGTGTGACCATATGACTTACTCTCGTTAGTTAATCGAATTATGCGGAAATTAGTGACCTTAACCTAGGATTCGCATGAATTACACTATGGTCCAAAATTCACGGCCAAATCGGGTGTTGCTCTTCGTA
Source organism: Utricularia reniformis (assembly GCA_009725065.1). Classification (NCBI taxonomy): domain Eukaryota; kingdom Viridiplantae; phylum Streptophyta; class Magnoliopsida; order Lamiales; family Lentibulariaceae; genus Utricularia; species Utricularia reniformis. Next base: position 432,765 of record RWGZ01000938.1, read on the forward strand.
TTCATGAGAAGTTGTGTTTCGGTCCATAATCACCATGATAATTTGCATAAAGGTTCATTTTCGCGATAAATTGCACATCAGTCCTCGAATCCGCGACAATTTGCAAGTAAGCCCTTGAATTTCGCGATCAACTACAACTCAGTCCATTTCCGCGACAATTTTGCAAACGGCTCCCGGAATCGCGATAATTTGCTTCTTGGTCCTGAATCCACGATAATATTGCAAGCAGCCCCCAAAATCCGCGATAATCCCTCCTTGACCCCGATTTCCGCAATAATTCCCTCTTTACCCCAATTTCCACGATAATTCTCTCTTTACCCAAATTTCCGGGATAATTGCAAGCAGATCCCAAATTCCGCGATAATTTCGATTCTCTCGAATTTTCTCACGTTTTTTGTGCCAAATGACCCTTCTTTTTCCATCCCACTCCTATTTATAGGCTTCTTAATTGTCTAAATGAACATTTAATCTCTCCTTCTAAATTTCCCTCTTCTTATGTTAAATTACTAAATCACCCCTCATTTCATGTTTTATAACAAGAATTTATGCGAGTCTAACCTGTCCGAATTTTGTGTGTGCCGCCTTTCTGGGACGTTACACAGTCTGTCCGGGAAATTCGAGACAGTGGCTGCAGAAGACAAATTGCATTGCTCGCTGGATCCGTTCAGGGCGCTCCAGTTCCATCTGGAGGAGATTTGCACCATCAGCTGTATTCGGAGGAGATCGAAACAGAAGAGGGCCCACCACCAGATGCATTTCGAAGATTGGCCTTATTATTCCCGGAACCGGTGGATCCACTCGTGGTAGATCTCCTTAAAGACGAGGAGGTAATGGGTTATCGCGACCCTCCGATATACACTCCGGCTATTGTGGTAGAAGCTCAGGAACGCCATAAGGATGAAATGGCGGGTTTTGTCCCTAGGAAATCGACCACTGCGGAGATAAAAGAAAAAGGTTTACTCCCCCCTCTCCAACGATCAAGCTAGTAAAGAAGCGTCCCAACGGGCCTGGTGAAGGCTCGGGTTCCAAGAAGCAGAAGAAATAAACTTCCAAATATTATAGTTTCTTCACTTTTGTAGTCTCCCCGCATTTTGTATTCCCCAATGCATATAAGAAACTACTTTCTTTTCTTTTAACTTCTCGTCACACTCATTAAGAAAAATATAACTCCGAATAATCCAAATCGAGAAATTTGCCTCCGAGATAATAAAAATTTGCCTGAGTCCTAGGTATTCCCTTACGCGGGTAGGGGTATTAAATAATAATGCACATAATATTTCCCAATAACTCTAAGTGTGTGTAAGAGTCCCCAATGTAGCGGGGCTTGACCCTCTGCCATTTCAATATCAGTCGAAAAAGATCCTTCGATATAACGGACTTTGGCGAACACCCCTTTTAAATGAGTAGTTATTTGAACTCGAGATTGGTCTACCTTCATCAATATATCTTCGCCACCGATATATACTTGCACCTGGGGCCATCACATTCTCGCCGCCGGTATATACTTGCACCCGGGACGATAAAATTATCTCGACCCGTCCATAAGACGGCGTCAACACTTACTCGGCCCGTCCATAAGACGGCGCCATCACATTCTCGACTCGTCCATAAGACGGCGTCACCACTTACTTGGCCCATCCATAAGACGGTGCCATCGCACTCTCGACCCGTCCATAAGACGGCGTCATTCGGCCCGTCCATAAGACGGTGCCATGCGGAAATGGACCTGCCTCCGACGAGGGCACGACTCTCTCCGGCATGTCATGGAGGAGTCAGGTATATATACTTGCACCCTGATTTGCACGGAAATATGCTCAGTTCTAAGCCGGCTATGTCACAATTAACGGGCCCCTTAACATATTCCAACAGTAATTATGTACAGACGATTCTGCCGCGGACAGGAAGACTCATCATGTTCAAAATATTTTGACATAGTATCTAATTTGACGAGTTTGAAAATGATCGACTATAAGACAGGTGATACATTGCATTTCTAATCTACCATATTTAATTTATTCCATCCTTCTTCGTACTAAAATGCAATGGACCTACTCCTACCTTACTAGTCTCCTAGTCGATTGAATTCATGTCGTCAAAAAAGATACTTAAAGAATTAGAATATGACCGCAAAAAAAAGGGGAATTTTTTATTTTAAAAAGATCGATGAGTCACGTCTATACATAATACTTGCGTAAATTGGAAATATGCCAAGTCCGTGGCAGCTCCTCCTCGCTTATATTTGCGATCTTATACGTTCCTTCTTTCACTACTGCCGTCACTTTGTACGATCCTTCCCACTTTCGATCAAACTTACCAACATGCTTTGAGACTTCCACTTTCTTAAGAATCAAGTCTCCAACCTTTAACAACATAGGTCGAACGCCTTTGTCATGCTTTTTAGCCATCCACCTTTTACATATCTCCATTCGTATTGCAGCTCTATCTCGGATATCATCAATACAATGAAGGTCCAACTTTCTCATATCCTCATTCAATACCTCATCATAAGCAATAACTCTTTCTGATAAAATAGTCACTTCTACCGGAGACACGGCTTCAGAGCCATATACTAAAGAAAAGGGGTTGAATCCGGTAGTGGACCTCGGTGACGCCCGATATGCCAACATCACATTATGCAATTCATCCACCCATGAGGCTTTAGATTCATCTATCCTTGTTTTTAGCTGTTGCAAAATAATACGATTAATAACTTCAGTAAGCCCGTTCGTTTCTGGATGTGCCACGGATGTAAACCATTGTTGAATACCATAACACCCGAACCATTCGCTAACTCGTTTCCCAGAGAATTGCGTTCCGTTATCTGATACCAAAATCATGGGAATTCCAAATCGACATACGATATATCTCCAAAGGAAACTGATAACTTCCTGTTCTCGGACTCGCGATACAGCCTCAACTTCTATCCACTTAGAAAAATGTTCCACAGCCACAATACAGAATTTCTTTTGGCTAGGTGCAGTCGGAAATTATCCTAAAATATCGATGCCCCACGTATCAAAAGGACATGTTGTCGGCAGAGGTTTCATAATAACTCTTGGCACATGATGCACATTTGAGTGGAACTGACAAACAGAACAAGTCCGAACAAAATTCACACAATCTTTTACTAGCGTTGGCAAAAAATAACCAGCCCTCTTAACCTTATTCGCTAAGGATTGACCTGCTGAATGATCACCACAGTCCCCAACGTGAACTTCTTCCATAACGGCATTTTCTTGTATTGGGGACAAACATCGAAGATACGTTCCTACAAAATTTTTCTTATATAGTTTCTCATCTACATAGACAAAATTCGTGGCCCTTTACATAGTCCTTCGGGCCTCACCTTCATCAGTGGGCAATTCTCTCCTGACTAGATAATTTACGATAGCATCCTTCCAAGATGGTTAGTCGGTTACAGCATCCAATAAAAACTATGTCTCATTCGAAAGTTCCAAATTAGCCACCTCGGCTGTCTGTTTCTCCACTCGGCTGATAAAGGGCTGGTAGTGGATCATAGTTGTTATCTTTAACTCATCCGAGAGTTCTAAAATTGTCGCCGACTTTGCAAGACCGTCTGCACGAGTATTTTCCTCCCATGGGATATATGTAAGAACGAATGTCTTAAGATTTTTAGCCGCCTCTTTCAACTTCTCTATATATCTCCACAAATGGTTCCCTTTGGTGGCGTAAGTATCCGCAAATTGGTTCACCACTAACTGCGAATCGGAATGAGCATGCAAACGAACGATTCCAATTTCCACTGCTAAGTTAACGCCAAATATCTAGGCTTCGTACTCGTCGACGTTGTTAGTTTCGGGAAAGCGCAACTTTACAGCATATTTGTGTTCTTCACCGGACTTCCTTTCCTTAAAATAAACACCAATACCGGCTCGCCCGGCAGAAACAGATCCATCTACAAAAGCATTCCAATACTCCTGAATACCCAACTCTTCCGACAGAGTCATCTCTACTATGAAATCCACTAACACCTGAACCTTTAATGCTCGTCTGGAGATATACTCTATTTGATACTACCCTAACTAGATATTTCACTTTGCTAGTCTGCCAGAGGCATCAATCTTTGATAACACACTTCGGATAGGCTGATATGTCAAAACTACAATATGATGTCCTTGAAAATAGTGCCTTAATTTCCGCGAGGCGACTATCAGAGCTAATACGAACTTCTCTAAATCTGTATATCGGGACTCCGCTCCCTGAAATTTCGTGCTCACATAATACATTGGTCTATGTTCCTTATCGCTAAGCCTGACTAAGGCGGCACTCACTGCCTCTTTCGTTACTGCCAAATATAAACCCAACGGTTCCCCATGTGATGGAGAAGACATAAACGGTGGTTTACTCGGATAGTCTTTCAAACTCTCAAAAGCCCTGCTACATACGTCGTCCCAATACAAAAGATTCTTCTTACGCAAAACCTTAAAAAATGGCAAACTTCTTTGTACTGATCGCGAAATGAAGCGATTCAATGAGGCTAATCTCCCAGTTAACCTTTGAACTTCCCTAACAGTCGTCGGAGGGATCATTTCTTGGATAGCCGTTATCTTGTCAGGATTCATCTCAATTCCTCTTTCATACACCATAAAGCCAAGGAACTTGCCTCCTTTCACACAAAACGCACACTTAAGCGGATTCAATTTCATCATGTATTTCCTCAGTATACCAAAACAATCATTCAAATATTGGATATGGTTATTCCCATGTGTACTCTTTATCAATATATCGTCGATATAAACCTCCAAAGACTTTCCAATCATATCTTTGAATATCGAATTCATTAAACGTTGATAGGTGGCCCCATCATTTTTCAACCCAAATGACATAACTTTATAGCAAAAAATGCCTTTATTTGTCATAAACGAAGTAAACAACTTGTCCTCACAATGCATAAAAATTCGATTATATCCTTTAAAGGCATCTAACATACCACGGAATTCAAAGCCACAAGCTGCATCCACCATCATGTCAATAGCAGTAGTGGATATGGATCCTTTGGGCATGCTTTATTCAAATCCGTAAAATCAATACAAACTCTCCAGTTATTGTTCGAATTTGGGACCGCCACTGGATTCGTGACCCAATCCGCGTATCTAACAGGCTCTATGAATCCTGCTTGCAACAAACTTTCCACCTCCTCATCAATCGCCCTTTCTTTCTCAGGGGAAAACTTCATCTTCTTCTGATGAACCGGTCGCACATATGGGTTAACATTGAGTCTATGAGAACAAACTTGGGGATCAACCCCCACATAATCCTGATAAGACCAAGCAAAAACATCTACATTACTTTGCAAAAAAGAAATTACCTCATTCTCAAACTCTGGTGACAACTAAGAACTGATTGTCACTGTCTTTTCCGGGTTACCGGGGAATAAAGGAACTGTCTTGATTCCCAGAGGTTCCATCTTCATATCATTCTCCTTAAACTTCCTAGGAGACGGTTCGTCACTTGCATCAATAATTTCTTCGGGCGAGAATTCCATCATACAAACGGGTATCTTTGCTTTTGATCCGTCCATACCACTTCTGCACATTACATTATAACACGAGCACGCCAGCTCTTGGTCTCCTTTCATCTTCCCAACACTTGACGGTATTGGAAACTTCATCATCAAATATGGTTGAGATACCACAGCTCCAAATAGGTTCAAACAACTTCTCCCAAGAATGGCATTATAGGGGAGTATAGGGAGGTCCACCACCACAAATTCCACCATCAAAGTCCTTGATATTTCGGAATCGCCCAAAAGTTACCGGCAGAAAAACAGATCCCTCAGTAGCAACAACACTATTGTTAAAACCAACTAACTTTGTATGTACGGGCTGGAGCTGGGTGGTTCCTTTCAACGCCATCTGCTCAAAGGCTGCAAGAGTCAATATATTGGTAGCAGCTCTAATATCCACCAACATTCGAGAAATATGATGATTTGCAATAATAGGGGAGACAACCAATGCATCGTCTTGTGGGGAGAAAACCCGGATAAATCCTCCGGTTAACTGGAGCATGTTAACTTCCATAAAGCGTCCCTTCTGGTGTAATATCTGATAAGAACGTTTGCGGGCACGGTTGGAATCACCAACACTTCTTCCCCAGGCGATAGTCATAATGTTGGGGCCTAGATTATCCAATCTCGTTTGAGCATTCTCAACATTCAAAATCGGTTGGCTCGGGTTGGGGCCAGTCGGAGGAGGAGGGAGTGCTTGCTGGTTTGCGGGGGCTGGTGGGTAAGCTTCATATCTATACCCTTGCTGATTTATTTGCGTCTGATTTCTGCAGCGACCACAATAGTGGTTTTCTCTTCTTCCGTCTCTCTGATTCTGTCTACCACCATTAAAAAATCCACTCTGGCCACCTCCTTGATGCTGGCCACGCTGTCCTCCGTACCCACGTCCTCTCGTGTTTGGCCGTGGCGCATCGGCTTTCAGGGGCTTAGATGTTGTCCCCACTGGGATACTTATATCAATCTTCCCCAGCTTAGATTCTGGCAGAGCCTCCACAGTACTGATCAGTTCATCAAGCTGACCCAGTTTTAGCAATCTTTCTACCTGAGACATTAATTCCTGACAATCATTTGTTGCATGTCCAAAACTCCTATGAAAAAGATAAAATACTTAAGACTCGTAAGTCCCCGGCGTTGGTTCTTGCAAAGGAGGGGGATAACGAAGAGATCCACCATTCTTTTGCTCGATAATGGCAAAAATCTGTTCATAATTGTACGTAGGAAACACTCTCAACTTAGGTTATGCATGCGGGACAATCTTGTCCAGCCCACGACTTGCAACAATATTGTGGGACTCATACGCACGTACCTCAATCACTCCGCTATCCCGCAAGCCTTCATCTTCTCGGATGTATTGCGTACATCTCAAAGCCAAATCCTCCATACTTTCCGGGGGATCCCTATTCAAAGAGTTACCCAACGGATGTCAAGCTAGAATCAGCTGGAGTACCCCAACTTTCTCACTTACAGTAATCCGAGGTATCTTCCTACACTCGGCTTCAAAACGGGTAATAATACCAAACAATTTTTCCAAAGAGTCATACCGCAACGCGGTTAAAGAAGTAATAGACTTTATAGGCCATTTAAAGGCACGAAAGCCGAATAAAATTGATCCATAAAGTCCTGATACGAAACAATCGAGCGCCTCGGTAAACGATTAAACCATCGGAAGGCTGATTCCTTAAGAGAAACAGCAAAAACGAAGCATATGGCCGCATCACTGAAATTCATCAAACTCACATGGATCTCCAAGTTCAATGTATGAGCATGTGGGTTAGTTGACCCACGATATTGTGGAAGATCCTTTGGCATCTCAATAAATTCGGATCGAGTGGCTCCCATAATGGCCGTGGAAAATGGCGATAGAGCGTTAGACGTGTTCCACGGACTTTGCAAAACTTCCATCGATGGCAGAACTTTTCCTCGATTGCCAATGGGCTCATTAGCCCTCTCATTCTCAATATAATATCCCTCATAAGCTGATGTCTAATGAGTATCCCGGGTATGCTCCCCGTACACCCATCTTCTTTCCTGGCCAAGGATCAGGTTGGCCTCCAACTGACTCATTCGAGCATCGTTCTGCTCAATCTTTCCGCTTATCTCCTTGAATTTCAACTCAATTAACTCTCCAATCTTTTACATAGCGTCACTCTGCACTCTGGTTGCTGTAGTATTTACTTGCAGTTGCACCGCGGGATCAACATCCTCTTCTGCTATCTCAGCATCGTCCTCAGCCGGCTCAACCGGTTCCGGGGTGACATTATTTCCCCGAGCTCTTCTGCGAGCTTTAACTTCCTCTAATTGAGCACTCAAATACGCCTTTGCTCTTCTAAATCATCATCGATTTGATCTGCGGATCTAGACCGCACCGGTGGTGAAAGTCGAGTGTTACTACGTACAGCGACTCGACCAAATTTCCCATAATCGCAGCATCTTGACAAGCATCGAGGTGGAGGAGGATAAAGTGCATGTGCCTTCCCGGATGAACACTCGCTCCAGGAAGGTCGAAAGGTGAAGTTCCGTACAGGAGGTTCCACTGGGACTGATGGTTGAGTCCCCGATAAAATAACGTCTTCATTGTTGACCCGAGGGTCAATCTCTACCTAGATGTTTTCTTCAACATCATTATCGTCGTCAGAATTCCGTAATACCATGGTATAAATAGAAATCCAAACTCAGCAATAAGCTATAAAATCCAAGCTCAACAATAAACTCTGAAATCCAAACTCAGCAGTAAACTCTCAATGGGATAAAATCTGGAGGTCCCCAAGGACAGCGGCAAACTGATCTCGTCTAAACATATTTTAGAGTATTTATTCTAAGATCAGTCAATTTTTTAATTATTCGGAATTAAATTGTTGTGGGACACGAGCGATATACGAGGTTGGGCCCACAATGTGTGAGCTTACATCCTCGGGAGAGCGAAGCTCTACCCTGGTTTTCACTATAATAATCGAGAGATACAATTACAATGAATAAATATTGGTAATCTGAGCGAAAACGGTACGGAAAGCAATCAAATATGTTCCGCCACGACGAAACTGCCGAAAAATCGTGAATAGTGAGCTGGCCGCGAGATTTCGGACGAAAACTAGCGAATAGTGATATACCAAGCGAAAACTCGCGGATGAAGAAAAGTCTTGCGGGTGCGAAGCCGCGTAACGGAGGAAATTCAACGAAAATTTGCGAATAGTAGCTCAAGCGGAACTGGACACGAGTTTTGGTGTGAAAAGTCACGGGTGGTGGATAAAAAACGAAATCTCGCGAGTACCTTCACAAGTTCGAGCGAGAGCCTTGCCTTGGGAGGTACAAAAAGCGTCCGAATCCCTTTTCAGTGTCTTGTGACTCATATTTATATAGAAATCCAGCCCAATTAATAAGTTTCAGGCCCAGGAGCCCAATTTCACTTCATTCAACCCAAAGTACTCAAATAATATTTAATTAAACTGGAATAAATGCCATACCGCAATAGAACTTCGGAAATGCATATCGATCGAGAAATAGCCGGAAATGTCGATTTGATAATACCGGAAAACCTCGTAAAATAATTCATTGCTTCCATATATCGAATATACAGCCAAAAATATCGCCACAACTTACCGGCGCGCTCCTTGGGTGCCAAATTACGAAAATACCCTTGGCCCCGTTCGCAGCTAAATTTGTCCGAAACTGACAGAAACGTTAGTGAAATGCTCATATGGAGGCCCGGGAGATCCGAATTACGAGAATACCCCCAAAACAATAGAGTGACATAAATATACGAGAATACCGGAAATATCATCTAGCCACACCGAACGAGCTCTCGGGATGTCATAATACCGAAAATACCCCCGAGTAATATCAGGGCTGCAGAGCCCCGTAGAATGAAGGAGGAAGATAGGAGAATCCTCTTGCACAAGCTGAAATGGACACTCAGCCTCCCCAAAATGAGGCAGTGCCCAGAGATAGAGAAGTGGCCGGAGATATATATGTTATCTCCGGTGGAGTAAGAATAAATGAATCGGTCAGGGACCGAAAGAGAGCAGTGCGCGAAGACTCCACAAAGAGTTTTGAATCTGTGGCGCTGATTAAATATGAACATATGGAGCGGTTCTCCTCTTACGAGGACGCCATTACCTTCACCGCGTCTGATCGGGAAGGAGTTGCTGATCCATGTGATGATCCTCTTATCATCACTGGAATTATTGCCAATCGTCGGGTCCACAAGATCTTGGTGGACACCGGGGCTTCGTGCAACTTGATAAAGCACGAAGTGGCTGAAATGTTGGGAGTTCCTGGTCATTATCTCCTTATTGCTAACATAACCTTCTGGGCGTTCGACCAAAGGGGCGTCATTCCATGTGAGAAGATCTTATTCCCTATAACCTTGGGAGATGCAGTCAAGGACCGAAAAGAGACTCTGGAGTTTATCGTTTTTGAAGGTAATTTGGTTTACAACGCCATCATCAGACTGACCGGGCTCAGTAAGTTTGGGGCGGTCCCTTCTACATATCATATGATACTCAAGTTCCCCTCTGCTCATGAAGATATCTGTAAAGGGGGACCAAACAGTAGCAAGACAATGCTACATGAGCTCATGCCGAACTTTGGTACCAATTAAAGAGCCGGGTGGATTTGCTGGAAGAGACACCGCACCCGAGGCAATTCATGCAACACATCGGGTTCAAACTAATCAACATGGTTGAGGAGGATTCAACTAAAACTACTCGCATCTGTGCACATCTTGCCCCATATTTGAGGAAGAATTGGTCCACTTGCGGAGAAGTCATGTGGACATATTTTCTTGGACCCCAGAGGATGTCCCGAGGATTGACTGATCTGAAAGTGAACATCGGATCAACACTGCGCCCGGAGCCAAGCCTATCCGGCAAAAGAGGAGACGCTATTCTCCTGAAAAAATTGAGGTGATTCGGGAGGAAGTGAATAAGCTGCTGCGATCTGGTTTCATCAGAGAAATCCACTACACTGAATGTGTTATAAATCTTGTGGTGGTTTCCAAGGCAGATGGGAAGTGGAGAATGTGCATCAATTTTACCGATGTGAATAAGAGCTGTGAATTTGATACATTCCCCCTGCCGCATATTGACCGTTTGGTGGATGCTGTGGCTTACAGCACTATGATGAGTACCATGGATGCTTACTCCGGGTACCATCAGATCTTCCTTGCAGAAGAAGATCAGAAGAAGTCGGCCTTCATGACCGACGATGGTGTCTATTGCTATGTGGTCATGCCTTTCGGCTTAAAGAATGCTGGAACAACATACCAGAGGCTGGATAATAAAATATTTAGAGATTTGATAGGTCACATAATGGAAGTGTAAGTTGACGATATGATTGTTAAATCCATGAATGATGAATACCATATTTCTTATTTGTCTCGCTGTTTCGAAGTATTCCGCAAGTATAAGCTCAAATTAAATCCGAACAAGTGCTGATTCGGGATCCGAAGTGGAAAGTTTCTGAGAAAGTCATAGAATTTAAACCTGAAAAATTTCAAGCCATCATTGACATGCAACCTCCTAGAAATAAAAGGTAATTCCAATGGATGTCTTCGTCTAACTGCCTTGAGCAGATTTATCTCTAGATCTACAAATCGAACCATACCCTTCTTCAGAGTATTAAGGAAAGCAAGTCTTTTGGATTGGACCGAAGAATGTGATCGGGCTTTCTCAGAATTGAAAACTTATTTGAGCACTCCCCCTGTGATTGTGAGTCAAAGCAGCGATGAACCTCTAGTGTTATATCTAGCCGTATCTGAAGTCGCAGTAAGCATAGCTCTGGTTACCATTAGAGATGATCTTCACAGACCCATTTATTAGAGATGAATCACTCATTGGTATCGCCAGAAACCAAATACACCAACCTGGAAAAATTCATGTTGCATTGAAGAAAGCTATATCTAAGCTAAGACATTATTTTGAAGGCCGGATGGTTTATATTTATACTGATCAGCCTTTGAAAGTAGTTTTGAATCAAGCAGATCTGAATGAAAGATTATCTAAGTGGGCAATCAAGCTAAGCTCCATGTATCTGGAATTTTTTCCCTGAAGGACGATCATTGCTTAGGTTCTTGATGATTTTTTGGTCGAAATGACCCGATATGCTATATTCTTAAACCAAGAGGATGATCGGTGGATCATTTATGTTGATTGATCAACCTTCGGAGGAAAGGGGGCGGGCATTACCCTCACTACGCTACAATGTGATGTTATCCATACTGCAGTTAAGTTCTTATTCTCATGAACAAATAACATGGTGGAATATGATGTTGTATTATCGGGAATGACCCTAGCCCAAAAGATGGGAGTTGCTAAAGTGCGAATGTTCTCAGACTCCAAATTGGTTGTGGAACAATTCGCATGAAGATTTGAAACACATGAGCCCACGATGAAGATGTATCATGCTAAGGTTCTGGAGTTATCTAAGAAGTTCTGCGAGTTTTCACTTGATCATGTGCAGTGAGAACATAACAATGTTGCTGATGCATTAGCCAGGCTAGCCGCAGGCATACCAAACATTGGACCAGACACTATATCGATACATATCCAAGACCGACCTTCGGTCGAGATATCTGTGACCGAACAATCAATTGAGGAAATTGAGACTTTATGCCATGAACTTCAGGGCCTGAAAATCGATGCCACTGAAACTCCTGGGAACCCACATGGATGGACCCCTTGATCAAATATCTAACCAATGGTAATCTCCCTGAGAACACTTCGAAAGGCAGAAAGATTGAATTTCGAGCCAAACGATATGTCTTAGACAATAGGCGATTGTTTAAGAAAAGTTTCGAGGGACCGCTCTTGCAATGTTTGTCCCCTATCGAGGCTGATGCCGTCATGATTTATGTTCATTAGGGAATATGTGGTATTCATTCAAGAGCTCGATCCTTGTATCATCGGATTATCATTGCTGGATACTTTTGTCCAACGCTACTTGAGGATGCCAAGAAATATATAATAGACGCTGCTCAGTTTGCCAACACATGCTCCGGTCCCTTAACAGCATGGGGCTCCCTTATCGGTGACCCCACTCCCCTGTCCATTTGACATATGGAGAATTGACATATTGGGACCGTTCCCTAGATTGATAGGGCAATGAAAGCTTTGCATTGTAGCAGTGGAATATTACACCAAGTGGATAGAAGCAGAAGTTGTGGCCATAATCTCCTAAAAGGTTGTGAAGAATTTCTTATGCAGAAATATTGTAAGTCGCTTTGGTGTACCTAGAGCCTTAATATCAGATAATGGACTTCAATTCCGCTGAAAAATGGTTCGGGATTTCTGTGTAAAATTGGGCATCGCCCAACACTTTTTGACAGTGGCTCATCCTAAAACCAATGGACTCACGGTATCCAACAAATTTATTCTGAAAAGATTAAAAACTAAGTTGGAGAATTTGGGAGGAAAATGGCCTGAACATATCTACGAGATTTTATGGGCTTATAGGACTACACCCCGCTCCACGACCCTGGAATCTCCATTCTCTTTTATATATGGGTCTGAAGCAGTAGTCCAGTAGAGGTTGCCATCCGTTCACCTCGGATAACTCAATATGACGAACATTTGAATGATGAAAGGAGATCCCTAGATCTCAAAATGATTGAAGAAAAAAAAAATGTCATCTATGCGTGCATGTGTTACTATCATGAACCATGAAGAGGGCCCATAATAAGCGTGTCTTACCCAGAGAATTTTCAGAATGCGACCTTGTTCTCAGGAATATAAGAGTTCAGAGAAACGTTGGGAAACTATATATAAATTGGGAAGAGCCTTATCGAATTTTGAAAAACTTGGGAGCTGGGGCTTAAAAGTTGGAAACCTTAGATGGGAATGAGATCCCCTGAACCTGGAAAATTATAAACTTACGGCGATACTTTCTGTAAAATCTTTTATAGTTAATGACAGTTCTGAACCATAAAATGTTTCTCGAATTATGAAAAAAATACAATGAACGTAATACAAATTATATCTAGCTATGTGATTGACCGATCTTGAAGTTGGATTTTTTGGACGAGTCTGAACTGGTGACCGTAGCGATTCATCCACAAGGCTCCCAAGTGGTTGTGACCGCTCTGACGAGTCAGATGCTCCTACGCTTGTTGAGTACTTAGATGGATCTCAAAACTCCCATAACTCACTGTAAACTAAATCTCCCCTTCGACGATGTTCATTTTCCGGAAATAACCCTTACGTCCTTATATTCCGCCATAAGAAGAGATAACAGGGACAAAACCAGTCAAACAAAGTGCAAACACAAGCCTGTCTTGAGACTTATGCAGAACCGAGGCTTGGCCGAAGCCTGACACGGGACTCACATTGAACTGGGGCTTCGCCAAAGCTCGCTATTCGACTCATAAAGAACCGGGGCTACGCCGCCAAAGTTACAATAATTAGTAGGGACGGAATAAAGAGTGATATATTCATGTGATTAAGTTTCCCTAACTTATTAAGCCTAGCAGAATTCTAACCTAAGTTAAGGTGACAGAAGGGTCAAAGTTGAATATGAACCCCGAACTTACAATTAGGAGAAAAACAGATATATTGAAAGCAATGTTTACAATGAAGTAAAATACAAAAGGAGGGACCTAAGGTTTAAGACTTAATCTACTTGTCCTTCCTCCCTATCTGCTTACCCATACTTCTTCGTGATCCATACCTTGAGGTTTTCCAGTTTCATCTCCTTCTCCTCAACTAACTCATTGACTGATTTCTCCATCAAGTCAAATAGAGGAAAGTTGGAATCCTTGTCTAGTGGAGGTTTATCCAAAACTGGAATTTCTTTGAAGTCTTCATCCTTGGTTAGGGGATCAATTAACTCCCAGTGCTCATCCTCGGGGTCTAGGCCGAACTTCTTGATGACCTGACCCCTCATGTTATCCATATACTAGGAGACATTTGATCCATAAACGTTTGTTGCTAAGACAAACTATAGTGGGGACCGAGTGAAGCCAAGAAGGGCCTCCCGGACCACTCCTTCTGTTGCTTATTTACTACTAACCAAGTCCTTCTTTATGGCATCTTTCTCCTTTTGAGACCGAATGAGAAGTCTATTGCTTTCGTCAGACAGTTCTTGCATCTGACGCTCTAACTCCAAAACACGGGCCGTTGTGGAATTAGCAGCTGCCTGGGCCCCTTGTATTTCGCCTCCCACTCTGCTGCTTGAGAAGTCAGGAGTGAGACTTTGGTGCCCGCTCCTAATAGCCTCCGTTCAAAAGGTCATGCTCTGCCCGGACCGATTCCAACTCTTTTTGCTTAATCTCAACTTGTCATTGAGCCAAGCCAAGTTGACCTTTGATTTCATTAGAAGTAGAGCTTCGGCTCAGCTGGATTGCAAAGTGAGGATAAGACCCCTTCTGCATTTCTTCGTCAATCGAGCATTTCTTCCCCGAACGCTCTCAATCAGATGGTCGAACTTATATCACCACTGCGATAGCGATAAAGTCCGAAGGGCTAGTGATGAGAATTTCGAAGTCTGGTATCCCGAACTGGATGAGGCCCAAGCCATTCTAGACCGGCTAAAGTGATGGAAAACGAACTTCAAGTCCCCTGATCCAACTTCCAATAGAGATCCAACCCAACAAGGATAGCTGGACACGAAGGCCCACTTGACTAAGCCCATTAATCAATAGCCAGCACCGAAGGATAGCGATGTACGTTATCCATCACTTCGGGGACCGATCCATCGGATCGGTCCAAACAGTTACATCCCACGTGTTTCGCGCTCCGTGCTAGGTCATGCTTTCCACACTTTGGGCCCAATCACGCAGACAGCACTTCGGGCTCATCCACGTTTTCCGCCATGGGAAACGACTTTGTCAGAGGCGGTTACAGGGCGTGATCCCCATGCGTTCTCTTCTCTATAAGGACAGGGCTCGATGGCTAACTAAATAGGACATTTTGGATGCGCAAAGCGGCTGATACTCTGCTAGTTTTACCCTTTGTGCTTTCTAATTTCCCCTAGTCATCTTCATAAGCCCTCGTTGTTTGTAATATGAATTGTTTTACTAATATATCGGCTAAAAGCGTTTACAGCTCTTAGTTAGGTGGTTTTTCCCCTTTTCAATGGGTTTTCCACTCTAAAATCGTTATGTCATTTTCCTCTTTATCTTTTAATTGTTTCCCCATTCAAACAAATTAAAAACTGAGTTCGTTTTACTACGAACCGGACGACTGTTGATACCCCCGGTCTTTTGACCACAAAAATTGGTGTGGATGACATATTTTGAAGGTCATTAATCATTTTGATGAATCAGGTACCAAAATCAATGATTCAAGAATATTGAAAATAGGCCATATTTGGATTTGAACCCTTAGTTATTTAGTGAACTTATTTTGTAAACTCATCATTGGATATAAAACTAAAATCAATTGTAGGGGTATGAATATAAAACTAACATACATGAGATACAAGGGGTATACATACAGATGGACGAATAGAAGAAGGAAACTCATACACTTAAAGTGAGACTAGATAGATTAATGGCCTCAACTTCAGCGATAAGAAAATTCCCAGGAGCAATGGTTGAACACAAACCCTTTGGGTGCTCGGATCACGCACCACTAGAGCTGAAATTACATCAAGGAGCTGAAAGAAGAGAGAAAAACATGAACATAATTTTCATATTCGAGCAAATGTGGATGAGAGATGAAGGATGCTTAGAAACAGTGAGAAAGAACTAGGAAAGAGGAAAGGAAACCAACGATATCGTTAGCTTCCAAACATCGATTGGGAGATGTACAATTGGCTTGGTTGCTTGGGAAAACACAAAGTTTGGAAGTTTCCGTAGAAATAAAAAAGAGCTAGAATAAGAAATAAATAAAATACTAAAGACCCCATGAATGAAGCACAATGGTAGAGATATCATAACTTAAATAATGATATGGAAGAGATAATGTGCAGAGAAGAAATGTTGTGGCAACAGAGAAGTAAACAGACTGATTAAATATAGTGACCGTAGCTCTGCATATTTCCATGTGAGAGCTTCCCAAAGGCGTTGACAAAACCAAACTGAGGAGATGGAAGATCAATCGGGGAAGAAGCTTAGGAATCATGAAGACATTGCTCGAGAACCAATGCTACATTTTTCAGGGATAATGGGATCAACAAGTCCAAATTTGGCTAACATTCAGAGTTTTTGTGCATACATTAGGATCGGGGTGACACAACAAATGAACGAATGGCTACAACGCCCCTTTGAAGAGGATGAAATAAAAGAGATAATTACCAACATGAGACCACTATCATCACCAGGACCGGATGGACTGCCCCCGATATTCTACCGACAAGCTTGGGATATTGTCGAAAAAACATAACGACCGCGTCCCTAGATATCCTGAAAGAACGAAATATTCCTCAATATATGAGCCACACATTCTTGGCCCTGATCCCAAAAGTGGAGAATCCTAGCAAAGCGGAACATTTCAGGCCAATAAGTCTCTGCAACGTAAGCTACAAAGTAATAGCAAAGACAATAGCTAATCGTATGAAGGTAATCCTACCATTTCTAATTTCCAAAAATCAAGGGGATCTTGTCAAGGGGAGATTGATTACAAACAACATATTATTAGCACATGAGCTAAATCTAGGGATGGCAACGGAGCAGATATGGTATGGTTATACATGTAACCGTTACCTACCGCACCTAACATAATGTGTAATGCTCCTCACCCTGCCCACTCCCCGCCCCACATCCACGATAGATTAACTGTTGGGGTTAGCAGTTAACCAACGGTTTACAATTTTGATTTTTTTAAAAAAATAGTAAAGTATTTATATTTAAATATATCAAAAGAATCTTAAAACAACAATATAAAATTAAAACAATTATTCAAAACTCATACATATTATTTGCCAATATAATCGTACGAAAATAAGATAAAAATAAATTAACATTATAAGTGTTACACGTAATTCAATATAATTAGAGTTTAAACAAAATCTTCAAAACTCATAAAGATTATTTGCCCTGAAACCCATAAACTTGTATTGCTTATCTATCATCCGATTATATTGATTTCTCAAAAAACGAAAACCAAAAACATTATGATAAGATGAATTTGAATTAATTTTGATGTAAACACCAAAAAATCAAAAATTAAAGCAATAGGAAAAGGAAAACCTGAAAATAATATGTACATAACAAAAATTCGAACATTGAAGAATATGGGCAAAAGAATAGACAATAATTGTATTGAAATCGATGAGATGAGGATTAAAAAACCAAAATCCACCTAGAAAATTTGAAAAATGAAATTGTGAGTTGAATTGTAATGCATAAGTATCCTAATAAGAGTTGTATAATTAAGACAACAATTTTAAAAATATTAAATATATTTAATAAATATAACTTAGCGGATACAGTTATTTAAATAGATAACCGAACCGGTAGTGAGGCGGTTATATATCAAATCACTACCCGCCCCGTTTAAGACGGATATGTGATTTTCCTTCCCGACCCGTTTCCACTACCAGTTTAATTATCCAATTACCCTTTAAACGGTGCGGATATCCGCCGGGTAGCAGGGCGGATAATCCAAATTGACATCCCTAGCTAAATCATTTCCCTATTCATACACATGTGACTAATGAATATTAAATTAGATTTGAGTAAAGCATATGATAGAATTTAATAGAAGTTTCTAAAGCATGTCCTATGTAGTTTTGGTTTTACTTAATCTTTTATTGACTTGATTACGACATGTGTTTCAAGTGCTATTTTTTCTATTTTGTTAAATGGGAAAGCGGAAGGTCGAATAACACCTCAGAGGGGTCTACGACAAGGTGACCCAGTCTCACTCTATTTGTTTGTCTTATGTACAGAAGCATTAAACGCAATAATAGCAAAGGAACAACGAGAGGGAAGATGGAAAGGCATTGGAGCAACACCAACTAATCCAATGATAACTCACTTAATGTTTGCATACGACATCAATCTATTCGGGAAGCAAAAATTACTCAATTGCATATATTAAATAGAATCCTCAAATAGTTCTTAGAAACATCACGATAAGAGATAAACTACCAAAAGTCAACTATCACATTTAGCATGAATGTGCCTGAAAGATTGAAAATAGAACTTGGCCAAGTTTTGGAACTCTTAGTAGATGCCCAATAGAGGAAGTACCTAGGGATCCCTATGGTGTACGAAAATAGAAAAAAGAAATATTTGCTAGATTCAAAGAGAGCATGAGGAAAAAGATTGAATTGTGGAACTCGAAAATGCTATCGAAGGCTGGAAAGGAAATAATGATCAAGGCAATTCTCCGGTCAATCCCAACCTATGCCATGAGCTGTTTTCTAATGCCAAAAAACATTGCAGCTAAATTGGAGAGAGAAATGGCCAAATTCTCGTAGTCGAGAAACATGGAACTCATTGGAAAGCATGGACCAAAATGTGAAATAAAAAATGTAGGAGGGATGGGATTTAGGAACATTCATTCTTTCAATCTAGCACTATTGGCGAAACAAGCGTGACGATTAATACAACACCCAGAGACTTTGTTGAGTATAACACTGAAAGCAATATATTTCCCAGGATCAAATTTTATTGAAGCAAAAGTAGGAAGGAAACCATCATTAGTGTAGAGGAGCTTACTTACATCACAAGAAATCATCAAAAAAGGAATGAGATGGAGAATAGGGAACCGAAAATCCATAAGACTATGGCATGACCCATGGATACCAAAGGAACCGACCTGCTGGCAACTAAATAAACATCAAAATCTAGGAGATAATCGAACATTTTACAACTATTGTCACTAGGATCCGGAACTTGGAATACTAAGTTAGTGGAAGAAATGTTTTGTGTCCCAGATGTTAGGAGCATTTTAACAATTTCATTAGGAAGAAGGAAAATTGAAGATTCCATCATAGCCAACAAAAAATGGGGTGTGAAAAGTGCTTATCATGAAGCATATAGAATTCAAAGTAAAAACGAAAATCACAGTGAAGATAAAGGAGAAGATGAAATGAGATTATGGCATCTGATAAAAGAGAACAAATATAATAGAGTGAAGATCTTTGCATGGCGACTCATAAATGAGATAATTCAAACGGCTGAAACAATGAGGAAAATAAAATTCCAAAAAGAGGAGCAATGTGTACTATGTGAAGAGGGAAAGAGACATAAACATGTATTCTTACAATGTTCTTTTTCTCGGCGGGTATGGACATTATCCAATCTACTCGAATGAAGAATAGCCAAGTAGAATGAAAAAACGAAAGAATGGATGGAAGGGGTAATTACGGCTTCAACCAAAGAAGAGACAGAGACAATGCTAATGATACTATGGGGGATATGGAATACGAGGAATGAGAAAAAACACCAACAAAGACCCGCGCAAGCACACCAAATGATCCAAAGAAGCATGCATTTCAATACGACTTCCAAAGTGCAAGAGAGGATCCAAGATCGACCCATACTGGGAATAATAAATGGAGCAAACCACCTGATGGTTGGATCAAGATTAATTACGATGCTAGCTTCCACGATTAGGGAACAACGACATGGATGAGTGTTATCATGAGGGATCACTTCAGGCATTACATAGGTTGGAAGGCATCCCAAACAGGACTGTCACATTGAGCATTACATGTAGAAGCATTAGCGGCAATAGAGGCGATAGTACTCACTATGAAAGTAGGCTTCAGAAGAATCATATTTGAAAATAACTTGCTCGAGGTAATTAATAAACTGCAAAGGTAGGAAGCAATAGAAGAAAGTTTATACCCACTAATCCACGAACTACAAGAGGAGCTTAGAGAAGTCGAGGAGGTTAAACTCACATTCATAAAGAGGAGTGGGAATCATACGACACACTTGATCGCTAGGTTAGAACCATTGGAAGGAGGGAAAGATTCACTACAAACTATTGAGATTTTAGATCGGGTAGCCACTGATATTCGTTTGTCGATAGTGGTAGAAAGTAAAGTGAGTTTAACGCAATTTCCTAAAACACAATTTTTCAAAACATAAAACAAATCGCGTTGCGTTCAACTTTATTTTGTTATATTTTCGTCAAACAGAAGCTGTCATCCCAACGTGATTTTGTAAAAGACTAAAATATTCTTATTAATCCCACATATTACTTAGGATTTCCATTATATCCAATGTTTTCATACCGCCCTTACGCCAAATACCGGACCATACCGGTATTTTTTAGTACCGTCCGGTACCGGGATTTAGGGTTGAATTCTGGGTTTCTCCGGGTTTGACGCTAAAAATAATTAAATATTAATTTTAAATTTTTTGAATATATATAAAAATAAAATTTTGTAATGGTATATCGATCCGAAATGGTACCAAAAAAAATACCGGTATGAAAACATTGATTATATCATATTTATTGCATTTTTTTATATCAACCAATATACTGTCGGTATATTGATCAATACCATTCGATATCACGTTTTAGGCTCGGATTCTGAGTTTTTCGTCCAACACTAATAAAGAAAAATATTATTATTTTAAAATTTTGATATAATACCGTCCTTATTAGTATGAATGAAAATATTGCATTTATATCATTACGACAGAATATCTCGTTCTCAAAGTTTTTTAGGTGAGGTTATCTTATCTTCTCTATTTTTCAATTGTGCAAGTATAATTTTTGGTTTTTTGTGCATAATTAAAAAAGTATCAATTTATTTATTGTCTGACATTGATGTAAAATTAATACAATTTTGAATGGTAAGAAAATGTAAATTGATTAATTTGAGTAAATTATATTTGGGCGGAAGACATCTTTGGTCCTCATATTTTGGATTTTTCGGCAATTGTGGTCCCCAAACTTTCTAATTTTGGCAAAACCACCCTCCAAAGTTTTGATCTATACAAAACCGATCCCCAAACTATCATTATTTTGGCAAAACTAGTCCCCAAACTTATGTGTGTGCATAATTATTCCCCAAAGTTGTAATTTGTGGCAAATAAGGTCTCCGGTAAAAAATTACGCAAATTTGGTCTACAACGATACCAATTTTATTGTGAATGTTAACACTTAATTTTATTAATGTTTGATTAGATTTACTTATTGAAGTTTTCATTTAATTGTTTCTCGAAATTTATTTTGACGATTTCCGACAATTTTGTGTTCGTGATTCATTGATTTTTTCGGGAAGACCGCGAGTTATATCCGTTTTGTAAGTTTCGATCGAACATAATAGAACAATAACAATTTGCATTCGTCAATACTTTAAGTTTATTAATGTTTAATGAGATTTATTTGTTAAAGTTTGCATTTAATATTTTCTCGAAATTTATTTTGACGATTTCAGACAATTACATAGATGACTCATTGATTTTTTCGGGAAGATCGCGAGTTAAATACATATTATAATTTTGGACTAAACATAATACAATGATACTAATTTATATTCTGAATATTAACGTTTGAAGTTTATTAATGTTTAATGAGATTTATTTGTTAAGTTTCCATTTAATTGTTTCTCAAAATTTATTTTGACGATTTCCGACAATTTATATATTGATGAAGAAGTTTCGATAACGTTCAAAATATTGGTTGCACCCCATTTTTTCCTTACCGGCCAATATATATGTCCGGAATTTGGTTCCGGTTTGATTTGACTGTTAAGGCATGAACTTGTCGGAAATACCGTTAATCGTATTTGTATACTCATACAAATATATTGACGATTTGATATTTAATCGATTTTCAAAATTTATATATTGACGATTTTGGTATTTTTATGAGTATATAAATACGATTAACAGTATTTTCGACAAGTTCCGAAATCGATCGTCGGATATTTATAAATTGACACATATTTTTATATGCTTATTTCGATTGTCAATATACTTATACAAATATTGACAATTTATATTTCCAACAATTTATATATTGACACAATTTATATATTGATTATTTTGATATTTGTATGAGTATATGATTAAATATTTGCAATTAATTAATTTTCGGATCAAACCCGGAAAAACCCGGTATCTGCGTTACCGATCAAAATATTCAAAAAACTTTTTTATGTTTTTATAAAAATTAAATATATTTTTAAAAATTTAATTTTTTGGTTCGGTTCGGTTCGGTTCGGTTCTCGNGTATTATATGACTTAAATGCACATACAAATTTCAGGAGATAGTGATCCTGAAGACACCTGTACCGAGAACTGTGACGATTATGTAATCGTTAACAGGTTAAAAATTTACAAAACAATGCTTTAAGTAAACGTGTTTGAAGCTTGATATATGATAAAATTCTGCCTTCTATTTTGATTCAGTGAACTGCCAAATAATGATAATGATGCTGCTGCTCTAGCCACTGATAGTGTAAGCATCTTTTCTTGATATAAGAGCTTCCCCTTATCTTCATTTCTGTTAAAATGACTATTCAGGCCGAGAAAACAAACATTGGTGCTTGCTCTACCTTATTCATTGCAAACTTAGGTCCAAATTGTACGGAAGAAGAGCTAGAACACGTCCTTTCTCGGTGAGAATAGCAGTGTTAGTATTTTTTAATATACCATAATGAAACTGGTCCTTGCAGGTACCAGGGATTCAATAGCCTCAAGCTTCGAGCTAGTGGAGGAATGCCTGTTTGTTTTGCTGATTATGAGGTACCTAGCTTGCTGTATGGTAGAAAAATCTCTTTTTAAGCAGTTTGTGAGTTCATCTCTTGCATTTCCTTAGCGAGTCGAACAAGCTACTGAGGCAATGAATGGACTTCGAGGAGTTTCACTGGCCTCATCAGACCGTGGCGGCATGCACGTCGAGTAATCGAACTTGTCAATGAAAACTCAGATTTTCACTACCTAAATTAGTTTAGACTGAGTTTCACTTGCTTCTTCTTTAGGTACGCGAGATCGAAAATGAGGAAACGATGAAGGTTGTTTACGTATGAGATACTGTAGACATCTATAAATGTTGTGGAATCACAATCAAGGCAAGGAGGATTTTTCTTTTGGTTTGTATGTGTTCATTTGGAGTCATTACATTGCATTGTTGAGATCGAACGGTGTGTTTTATTTTGTTCTCTTATGTTTTCATTTTCTGCATTTTGATGTTTCAACATTTGAGGTTGTGAATAATTTAGATAACTATATCACTAATCTACTACTGTAGAAGATTTTAAACCAAACTCCAATGTTAAGAATTTAAAATTGAAATGTTAGGGGAAAATCGCCTAACTCGAATTAACTAGACAACGTGTGAAATATTTGGGTTGTTTTGTGCCAATTGCTTGAAAGAGATGGCTACAATGTCTATTATTTCTCCGACGGTTCCAGCATAGCCTGAAGTAGACATGACTGGCATCTGTTTCACGGGATGAACACCTATTTCTTCATACTCTCACCATTTTGCGATTATTCTTATAATAACGAACACCTTCGCGATAGGGGAGTTCACCACCTTGAAGTATCGTGTCTAGGCTCTTGGATTCTTGCCCTAGATAAGTTTTACAAATGATTCGGACTCTTTCATTTAGATAAGTTCATTTCTCGTGTAAGGTGTAAATTTGTGCCTGATAATATATTTAAAAATTTGTGTCTATTGATGTTGATGAATGTTAATTGGATCTTTTTTTGCATAAAGGAAGATGAATGGAATTGAGTAGCGTTGAGTGATGCCTTAGAAAACAAATGATGGCCCCACGGAAGTGACTCCTACCCTACGTATTACATATTGGATGGGTCAATATACCAATCACCCTAGCTCTTTAATGTATTTGCGTCTCAGTAGAAAGCGCCCATATTTCAGGGCCTTTAACATTCGTTGTGTATTGAGATGCTAATAGTATCTTATTCGCCGTTGTACGAATTAATGTATGGATCAATAGTAGGGTAGGGGATCAAATGGTCGACATTAGTGGGTCGAACACCCAATCTAGAAAGTCCTCGGTTGACAAACCACAAGGTCGTCATTATTATTTGAAGAATGAAGAGCTAGTGAAGACGATGGAATCGTGTGACGAGGGAGCCAACATTTACCCGTTCGATGTTCATTGTCGTATTAAAAGTCAAGATACATGCACCTACTCGTGCGGCACCAACAAAACTTTTAAATATTAAAAGTTTCTTTTATAGGATCGATAAAAACAGTATCAGAGATACAATAAAGATTATGTAAATATAGTAATGTCTTCTTTCCCCTATAAAAAAAGGAAGTTCTAAGTTCAGTAAATTCTGCTAGAGTACTAAAGTTCCAGAAATTGTATGTAAATTGTATTTGTTATTCTATGTTTGAGTCTCTTTCTAAGTTTGGTGTTCAAAGTTTGGTGTTAAGTAGGTTTTTCTCTTGAATCTTAGATTTTCCACGCAAAAATCTTGTCTTTCCTACGACCGACTACCAGCAATTTCACAAATAAAATAAAATTAATCTTATGGGAATAATATTTTCTCCCATAACATTTGACGTCGTTCGTCGGGATCTACGGGAAATGAATTGAAAAACTCTTCTAGCTAGCCTTTTGTTCGGTGTGATGGAAAACCATGATTCATTAGAAACAATGGATTACCAAAATCACCAAGAGTCTCATAAGAGCATCACAGGGCGTGAAGTTATCGTATTGGATCTGCAATTTTCTATGAAAAATGATGAATCCATTCTCTTCGGAACATAGGTCGATTGTTCAGCCCTGTGGCGAAATTTCTCCCCATGTTGTCGATGACGACCCCCTACTCTTGACAATGGCTTGCAATAGATTAGGCATCGGTCGACGGGCATTACATTAGTTGCATCATTAAGAAAAGGAGCATCATAAGTTTTTTTTCTGTTAGAGTTTTCCGATTCAAAGTAACGAATTGATCGATTTGCGGTAAAAACAGTATATGGTAGTCTTATGTTAGGAAGAGGTTGCTTGCAAGGCTAGACTAAGCACACAAGCAGTATACCATTCTTGTAGTGTGTAGTGCCAGCAAATGCACTATTAGCTTTCTCACAGCGTACTTAAATTAAAGAATAGTTGGTTGCAAGAACAGCTCCTGATAAGAAGGAAGCTAACCAAACCTCTTCCATGTACAACATGGAAGCATGAATGAACATACCAGAACGACGAACGAAGACCATGGAAAAATATGTATTCAGGAGTTGGTAGTTGAGCTTGACGTTATCAAACGACGACGACAAGGGCTTGATATTGATCGCCGACCGGCTTTTTACCATGAGGGTATGGAGCAGCCGATCCGGCAAGATGTGAGAAAGGATTTTCTCTTCAATTTAGAGGATGCTTATCAAAATTCAAACCCAAATAGAGGGATTGCAACATTGTTACAACTGCAACTACACTCGTTCTCAGAGCAAATTATGAGTGCAGTGCTAGAACGTTCATCCAGAGCATCTGATGGATGACCTACTTTTGTTGGATCGGGTAAAAACCTTTGTCATTTATATGAATTGAAATCAAAATGGGAACAGTTCTGGCCAATGATGTCATTCGATGCAAGATCTTCGCAGCCACTCTGTAGGAAGATGTGAAATCCTACTTTAAGAACTTGCCCCCGGCTCTATTTGCTCATTTGAAGATTTTGTTATCATATTGACTCAATAATTTGCCCCAAATGTGAGATCTCCAAGAAGCAAGGCTAAACTGTATGCCCTCATGTACACTCATGTTAATATGACCTTACGATAAATTATCGAAAAATTTAACCACGTGGCTAGAGGGATAAATATGGATGGATACTAATCTCGTCTAAAAATATTTTGGGTATTTATTTTTAGATCAGTTAATTTCCTTAATTATTTAGTATTTAATTGTTGTGGGGATACGAGCGATATACGAGGTTGGATCCATAATGTGTGGGCTTACGTCATCGGGAGAGCGAAGCTCTACCTTGGTTTTCACTATAATAATCAAGAAGTACAATTACAATGAGGAAATATGAGTAATCCAGGTGAAATCGACACGTAAAACGATCAAATACACTTGGTTGTACAGTTACTGTCAAAATCTCGCGACTCAGTGCATAATCTCGCGACTACAGGGATGCAGAGCACAATCTCGTGACTTAGTGCACAATCTCTCGACTCAGTGCACAATCTCACGACTACAGGGATGCAGAGCACAATCTCGCGACTCAGTACACAATCTCCCGACTCAATGCACAATCTCTCAACTCAAGTGCACAATCTCGCGACTGCAGGGATGCAGAGCACAATCTCGCGACTGGCAGAATGCAGAAAAGTAAACAATTTGGCTTGGGAAACGTGATATCAGTCTGAACCCCCTTTCAGTGCCCTATGCTCATATTTATAGAGAAATCCAGCCCAATTAGTAAACTTCAACCCAAGAGCCCAATTTCATTTAATCTAGCCCAAAGTACTTAAATAATATCCAATTAAATTTGAATAAATGACATACCGTCCCGGAGTTTCGGAAATGCATCTCGGTCGAGAATTAATCTGAAATGTCGATGAGAAAATACCAAAAACCTCATATACTAATTCCTTGCCTCCAGATATTGAATATGCAGCCAAAAATATCGCTCGACTTACCGGGGCACTCCTCGGGTGCTAAATTACGAAAATATCGTTGGCCCCCTTTAGGGCCAAATCTGTCCGAAACTGATTGAAATGGTCCAAATTACGATAATACCCCTGAAAATATACCGTGACGTAAATATATGAGAATATCGAAAATACAACATAGCCACGCCGGACGAGCACCCGGGGTATAGTAATACCGAAGATACCCCTAGGTAATATCATATACGAAGGAGAAATTGCATATTACGCAATAGGTACTAGGTTCATGTGGATTGTCGACCAACCTCATTAAAAATCCGGAAATGTGACAACGTGTGCTATGATTCCTAAAAACCTTGAATAAATTACTTGATTCGCAAAGGGAGAATGCTTACCTTTTCTGAGTAAGGGAGAGTGGAAAGAATGTCGGATTTCGTTGGGGGTTGTTGAAAGTTGCTTGAGAATCATCGGAAATCACCTAGGTTCTAGGAGTATTGAACGCGCACGTCCAAATACAAGGAATCATGTCTTTTATTCTAACAGAAGGTTGGGATTGCGATCCACATGCCAACAAATGAACTTACACAAACCAGATCTATAACTTGGCATTGATCCATTCTTCAAGAAGGGCTGACAAGACCCGTTAAGCCGCTTAGGCTCAAGAACTCGTAGGAGGAACGCTTGGATCGGTCCCTTGAGAGTGATCGGGAGAAAGGACTGATTAATTGACCGATTCAGTCAGACAACGGTTACGAGCGGGCAGAAACTGATGAGGCGGGCAACGGTTTTTCTGTTAGAGTATTTTTGTGGCGGTTTCTTCTCTCTATCTATTAATGGAGATGAATTCACAAGCTGCAGAGAACATTTTCCGAGCATGTGAGCCCTTGTTAGCTGCAGGCTGCAGCGCTCATCTGTTCGTATTATTTTAGTTTCCCTTCGTTATTTTCTTGGTTGCGCAGATTGTATGCACTATTGTTTGATAATAAATTAGCTAATAATATGTTTACTCATAGTTTTGTGGTTTTGTCCCCGTTCTTAGAGGTTTCTCCACGTTAAATGAACGTATTCTTGTTCTTATTTTAATCTATTAAATTTTCTCAAAAGCAATACAAATCTAAAAAATAGATTCTCGATAATTCAGAATATGTGACTGTTGATACTCTAGTTCTTACGACCACAACAGCTTGGCACTGTCCGTGGAGACGATTTTGTGGATCTCATTTGAGGTCTCTCGCTGGCAAAGGAAGGAAGAGCGAAACAATGACGACATCTAATTATGTAGATAACAACGGCGAAATTGCTCCTAACCTTCCTCCCTAGACGTTTTCCCCGATGTCTATAGCCGACGCTTCCTCATTATTGGCTATAGACAAGAAGCGATCAGATGTTAAATATGGTGATTCACTTACCATTGCACGGGATCTCTTCCTTAGCAATGTGGCAAGGATCTCAATGGAATCAGAAAATTAAACGTACTCACCATGGAATAGATGCATGATAGGTGACTATCTATTGTGAAGTTTATAACTAGGGAAAANGTCATTCGATGCAAGATCTTCGCAGCCACTCTGTAGGAAGATGTGAAATCCTACTTTAAGAACTTGCCCCCGGCTCTATTTGCTCATTTGAAGATTTTGTTATCATATTGACTCAATAATTTGCCCCAAATGTGAGATCTCCTAGAAGCAAGGCTAAACTGTATGCCCTCATGTACACTCATGTTAATATGACCTTACGACAAATTATCGAAAAATTTAACCACGTGGCTAGAGGGATAAATATGGATGGATACTAATCTCGTCTAAAAATATTTTGGGTATTTATTTTTAGATCAGTTAATTTCCTTAATTATTTAGTATTTAATTGTTGTGGGGATACGAGCGATATACGAGGTTGAACCTATAATGTGTGGGCTTACATCCTCGAAAGAGCGAAGTTCTACCTTGGTTTTCACTATAATAATCAAAAAGTACAATTACAATGAGGAAATATGAGTAATCCACGCGAAATCGACACGTAAAACGATCAAATACATTTGGTTGTACAGTTACTGTCATAATCTCGCGACTCAGTGCATAATCTCGCGACTACAGAGATGCAGAGCACAATCTCGTGACTTAGTGCACAATCTCTCGACTCAGTACGCAATCTCGCGACTACAGGGATGCAGAGCACAATCTCGCGACTTAGTACACAATCTCCCGACTCAATGCACCATCTCTCGACTCAGTGCACAATCTCGCGACTGCAGGGATGCAGAGCACAATCTCGCGACTGGCAGAATGCAGAAAGTAAACAATTTGGCTTGGGAAACGTGATATCAGTGTGAACCCTCTTTCAGTGCCCTAGGCTCATATTTATAGAGAAATTCAGTCCAATTAGTAAACTTCAACCAAGGAGCCCAATTTCATTTAAGCTAGCCTAAAGTACTTAAATAATATCCAATTAAATTTGAATAAATGACATACCGTCCCGGAGTTTCGGAAATGCATATCGGTCGAGAATTAATCTGAAATGTCGATGAGAAAATACCAAAAAACCTCGTATATTAATTCCTTGCCTCCAGATATTGAATATGTAGCCAAAAATATCGCTCGACTTACCGGGGCACTCCTTGGGTGCCAAATTATGAAAATATCGTTGGCCCCCTTTAGGGCCAAATCTGTCCGAAACTGATAGAAATGGTCCAAATTACGAGAATACTCCTGAAAATATACCGTGACGTAAATATATGAGAATACCGAAAATACCACATAGCCACGTCGGACGAGCACCCTGAGTATAGTAATACCGAAGATACCCCTAGGTAATATCATATACGAAGGAGAAATTGCATATTACGCAATAGGTACTGGGTTCATGTGGATTGTCAACCAACCTCATTAAAAATCCGGAAATGTGACAACGTGTGCTATGATTCCTAAAAACCTTGAATAAATTACTTGATTCGCAAAGGGAGAATGCTTACCTTTTCTGAGTAAGGGAGAGTGGAAAGAATGTTGGATTTCGTTGGGGGTTGTTGAAAGTTGCCTGAGAATCATCGAAAATCACCTAGGTTCTAGGAGTATTGAACGCGCACGTCCAAATACAAGGAATCATGCCTTTTATTCTAACAGAAGGTTGGGATTGCGATCCACATGCCAAGAAATGAACTTACACATACGAGATCTATAACTTAGCATTGATCCATTCTTCAAGAAGGGCTGACAAGACCCGTTAAGCCGCTTAGGCTCAAGAACTCGTAGGAGGAACGCTTGGATCGGTCCCCTAAGAGTGATCGGGAGAAAGGACCGATCAATTGACGGATTCAGTCAGACAACGGTTACGAGCTGGCAGAAACTGATGAGGCGGGCAATGGTTTTTCTGTTAGAGTATTTTTGTGGCGGTTTCTTCTCTCCATCTATTAATGGGGATGAATTCACAAGCTGTAGAGGACATTTTCCGAGCATGTGAGCCCTTGTTAGCTGCAGGCTGCAGCGCTCGTCTGTTCGTATTATTTTAGTTTCCCTTCGTTATTTTCTTGGTTGCGCAGATTGTATGCACTATTGTTTGATAATAAATTAGCTAATAATATGTTTACTCATAGTTTTGTGGTTTTATCCCCGTTCTTAGAGGTTTCTCCATGTTAAATCGACATATTCTTGTTCTTATTTTAATCTATTAAATTATCTCACAAACAATACAAATCTAAAAAATAGATTCTCGATAATTCAGAATATGTGAATGTTGATACCCTAGTCCTTACGACCACAACAGTTTGGCACCGTCCGTGGAGACGATTTTGTGGATCTCATTTGAGGTCTCTCGCTGGCAAAGGATGGAAGAGCGAAACAATGACGACATCTAATTATGTAGATAACAACGGCGAAATTGCTCCTAACCTTCCTCCCTAGACGTTTTCCCCGACGTCTATAGCCGACGCTTCCTCATCATTGGCTATAGACAAGAAGCGATCAGATGTTAAATATGGTGATTCACTTACCATTGCACGGGATCTCTTCCTTAGCAATGTGGCAAGAATCTTAATGGAATCAGAAAATTAAACGTACTCACCATGGAATAGATGCATGATAGGTGACTATCTATTGTGAAGTTTATAACTAGAGAAAAAGTAAAAACATTAGAACTATGTGAGGGTTATATTCATCGAGTGTTGAAAACATATGGAAGTTTGGTAACTAGGAGGCAGAAAATCGGACATCGATTGATGTCATTTTTAATCAAGGTCTTTCAAAGCGATTGAACCTAAAATAAGCCGAGTAGAAGTCAAACCTAAGTTTACTTCTATTTGAACTCAAATGTCAAATGATAGTAACAATATCAAGTAACATTATGAAGACTAATTTGTGACAATCAAAATATGAGAATATGTATTGCGACTTTGCGGATCAAATTTGCACAATTTTGAGATAAATAGTTAAAAAAATTCAAAGTTTGGGAAATATAAATGTTAAAAAAAGAATTGAATTTCAAATTTATTAAAATTATCAAAATTTGAGATCCAAAGCCATTTTATCATTAATTTAACTGCTGATATAGAGAATGTATGTATACCTGAAAATTAATTCCAGAAGTTAAAAAGGAAAAAAGCCGTCTTGAACGGATCCAAGGTTGTCCCTACTGACTAAACGAACGGCAATTGGCTACCATGAAGATGAGCTAAGATGAAACTGCCCACTCATTTTGTATCGCGTGGATTTCTTGGATAATTCTTCGAAAAATTGCTATGCTGCATATGAAAAAGAAAAACATAACTAGGCTTACAAAATCCCAATCTGATAACGGGGTAGTTTCTACACTGAACATTCTTCCATTATTGGACGCTGCAGGCTGAAATTTTTCAATACCCAGTTCTATATTTGTTTTCTTTTTCGTTTTTGCAGCTATCGAGATACGTTCCACTGTAAAATTGTTGCAGGAGAAGTTTGGACTCATTTTATGGAGTAGGAGGGATGGATTAGTTGATGAGTTGACTTTTGTTGATCAGCAATGGCGTTAATTCATTCAGCAACCAGTTGTTGCTCCTGTGATTCAATGGTGGGAATTTACTTTCTATTTCCATGGCTTATTCTTCTTACTTGCAGAAAACTAGACGGGT